>CAKAOH010026656.1:0-15468 GCA_916701665.1 Sebastiscus tertius | reverse complement strand
TAAAATTAAAAAAAAAAAAAAAAAAAAATTAAAATTATAATAAAAATAAATAAAAAAACAAAAATTTAAAAATTAGAATTATAATAAAAGAAAATTAAAAAAAATTAAAATTACAAAAATAAAAATAAAAATTAAAAATTATTATATATAAAAGATATATACATATAAATAAAAGAGATAATATTTATATGTATAAATATTTTATATATATGTATGTATATAATTGTTTATATATATATAAATAAAAGAGATAATATATATATATAAATATTTTATATATATATATGTATATATATATAAATATTTTATATATATGTATATATACATATATAGAATTGTTTTAATATATATATAAAATATTTTATATATATATAAATATTTTTATATTTATATTTATATTTATATTTATATTTATATATATATATATTATTCAGAAAAACAGGGCAGGGCCATATTTAAAAAGACTGTTCAGAGAGATTGTCGTGTCTAGAAGGAAGCCCGCAAACCGCGAAATCTGATCTGAGATCTGCAAAAACTCCCGCGAGACTTACTGCCCTATACTAGGTCAATGCCTAACCTTTAACAATCTCGCGAGAGTTTACCCAGTTTTCGGGCTCCCTTCTAGCCACTAACCCTGATAAAGGGGTAAAATTCACCTCGCCCGCCTGGTGACAGATGACGTACCAAACGTCATCGACAGCACCATTTCAGAGTGACAGCAGAAACAGCCAATCGCTATCCAAGGAAACGCCCTACGTCCTATGAAAAGGACCAATGGGTGACCTCCCATGAGAGGAACAAGATGTTGAAGTCTAGCTGGACTTGTTTTGTTTTGGTTTGAGCCACAGAGACAATGTGACTGTTAAATAACTGTTTAGGCATATTAATATCTCATATTTTTTGTGGCAATGGGTTCCCTGAAGCTCAACGTTGGACAAGAAGATTCCGCGACGGTGGCAACAGTTGCCGAGGTAACAGCAACGTTCTTTAACTGCTAACGTTCTTTAACGGCTAACCTTTAGCTAGTTAGTTAGCTACGGCTAACGCTAGCTATCTCTCGCGAGACTCCTCGCTGCCCTATCCGAGGTCAGTGCCTAACCTTTAACAATCTCGCGAGAGTTTGCCCAGTTTTTTAACTTAATATTATGTTTGCTAAAACTGGCTAAATTAGCCTGATTTTGACTGGACAAGTAATGTTTTTTGGTTGCTGGCTACAAGTTTGTGGATCGATCTTTAAAAAAAACTCCTTTCCCTGTAGGCCAGTTTCCGTATTCGCCCCCAACAGTCTCAACATGTTGCTAAAGTTAGCAGCAGTGCTGTTTAAATAGCAAGTTAGAGCAGATAACTGAGGTAACTTAGGTAGCAGGGAAGGACAATAACAAGCGTTTTAGTGTCTGTTTTAACGTTACACTAAGTAATACGGAGGATTAACAGTTAACATTAGCTGATATCGTAACTTCTGAACCCGCAAGCACATGTCATGTATTATAACGCAAACGTTATATGACGGACTGTAACAATGAGTGAAAAATGAATGGTGTAACATTACGTCACACACAGCGTGTACTCATTAGTTACATCACTGACTAAATCTAGTGAGATATAACCAAGGTTGACCTCCACATGAAAACTGGACTATCTGGACTACCTGCAACCACCTCTCCTAACCACTGGTGCACTTTAAACTTTAAAGTTACTTTACACTAAATCCCATATACTATTTTATAGACTGCACATATTACATCTATTTATTGTACACTACATGTTTTATTGACGGACGGTACACACTATGTTCATTCACTTTGTATATTCTGTATTTCTATTTATTGTTTTATGATCTTTTTGTACACCTGAACCTCTGTATCTGCGCTTTGCTGCTTTGACACCTGAATTCCCCCCTGGGGATTAATAAAGGTTCATCTTATCTTATCTTATCTTATCTTACCTTATCTTATCTTTTTAACTGTAGTGGTAGCTACTGTTGTTGTTTGAGATACTTTCTTCAGATTGTGTGACTGGAAAAAGACTGATGATAGGTGAGCTTTTTAGGTCCAATATAACCCTAGTGACTACTAGGTAAATATGTGTGTTTACAGATATCAAAATACAAGATGTGGTCATGGTGAATATCCGTGCACTGGCAAGCTGACAATCCAAATAATGTCACAGAATATGGTGTAAAAACCAGTATGGCAAAAGAAGAAATACTGTGGAGATGTATCCAGGGAATGAAATTAGCACCGGCCAAATACAGGGTAAATGTTGGATGTGGCAGGTCAAAATTTAAAATCACCTGCCACCGTGGCAGATTTCCTTATATTAAGAAATATTATTTTTAAAAAGCAATTCCTAAATTAAAAATAGTCAGTTATTAAAGTTACATAATCCATATTTCTACTGTCTGTTACCACTGACTGTGTTTACTAGGGGTGGAAGAAAATATCTAAAATAGAGTATTGCAATACATTGCAAATCAATTCTCAAAAACCTTGTATTGATTTCTAATTAATAGTTTATATGCAAAGATTAACTCAGTCAATACTTTATTTTATTTGCACAGATATGCGTCCTCTGTGATAAATGCAAATGCAGATCCTACTATTCTGATAGCATAAATAAAGTAATCTTTTTTTTAACTCAGATTTTATGCATATGGCGGTGTGTTCTTTATACTATGACTGTTTTCCTAAAATTAGATTTTTTAAAAATTGCAATATATCGCCAGTATCGTAATATATTGAATTGTTACCCTTGTATCATGATACGTATGGTATTGCCAGATTCATGCCAAGACACAGCCCTAGTGTTACAATTCTAAAGCATTCTACATAGATTTCAGAAGAGGCAGACAAAAAAAAAAAATGTGTGGCTAGTAGAAATGTTCAGTGACCTGCCACAGTGTAAATATTTTACACCCTGTTTGAGATTCTTTCTTCAGATTGTGTGACTGGAAAAAGACTGATGATAGGTGAGCTTTTTAGGTCCAATATAACCCTAGTGACACTAGCTAAATATATGTGTTTACAAATATCAAAATACAGGATGTGGTCATGGTGAATAACCATGCACTGGCAAGCTGACAATCTGAATAAGGTCACAGAATATGGTGTAAAAACCAGTATGGCAAAAGAGGAAATACTGTGGAGATGTATCCCTTCATTACTCATGGTAGCATTAGTTGCTGATGGTTCAGACTGTGTAATTGGACAAGTAGGTCTGTAGGTCTACAAATCTTGAAAACAGTGATGAATGAAAGTGACACATTGGAATCTGATCAAACTGGTTGGTCAGCTGTATTACGTACCAAATACTTAGACTTTGCTTAGAGATTATTATTATCACTACTGCTGCAGATAGAAATGGTAGATTAATGTGTCAGCTCATCTCCAGTATTGGCTGCCTGTGTTACACAGTTGCAGTGAGGTTAGTGTGTGATGCAGCAGTGTTTACTCGGGCAATGTGATACCTGATTCCACAGGCTCTGCTCAGTTGGATCCAGACAGTTTCTGGGCAGCTGAGCTCAAGTTTGTTTTCTTCAGCAAGAGAAGCATCAACAAATACAAAAATATTAGGGTTAGAGCTGAAACTGTTAGTCCATTAATGGATTAGTTGATGCACAGAAAATTAACCGTCAACTATTTTGGTAATCAGTTAATTGTTTAAGTAGGAGAGGGCGGGACTACGTGATATATTATATACTGTATATGTATTTTTTCCGATGTTTTACCCAATCATGCATAACTTATTTTATTACGTATGCATCACAGGAAAGCTTGTTTTTAATGCTTCGATCATCCTACAAAGTAAACACTTTGTGAGTGTACGGTAACATCTATTGTAAAAAGTAATAATGGGTTTATGCTTAAATAGGGTGTGAAATATTTTGTGGTCACTGTCTCGAAAAATAATTTATAATGTGCTTGCGATGCAAGAAAGTGTTATGGTAATTAATATATTTTTTTAAATAAAATGCCCAGCTCCTGGTATTACTGTGTCAGAATGCTTTATGTTGTTTCAGTAGCTTCCTCAACCCAGTGTGTGTATGTATGTGACAGCGTGGTATGTTTGTATATTTACAGGCCAAGTTGGTGTGCCAGGGAGTAAACAACCAGACCTACATCTGTGAGTCGGGTCACTGCTGTGGAGAGACCATGTGCTGCAGCTACTACTATGAACTGTGGTGTGAGTTACCCACTTCCTCTCTTTATTTATTCTGAAACACTGAAAGTTGGCACAGTAAAGTAAAAAAATATTATTTGTACCCACATTTTTTGAATTGCATTAAAAAGTTATGCAATTGAGAGGTTTGGCTTATATTGTCAATGAAAAGAATTTAGTAAAAATTGTGTTTTATACTTGTCAGTACTGAAGCTTTGACAGTTACAGTATATAAAAAAGACTTTGTCTTTGTACCTGTTTATCAAGATATGTATTAAGTGTGTGGGCTCCCTGCAGGGTTCTGGTTGGTGTGGACTCTGATCATTATCCTGACATGCTGCTGTGTTTGTCAGCACTGGCGCTCCAAGCAGCGCTTTCAGCAGCAGCGCCGGCAGAACGAGATTAACCTCATTGCATACAGAGAGGCTCATAACAACTCTCAACTTCCACTCTATCTCAGTGAGTAGCTGCTGCCTCAACACACTGCTACCTCTCACCCAGTCACACATTATACAAGTTGTTAATCTGAACTCCCATCCACTGAGTAGAACTCCGATACAATTTACAGTATTAAGATTGGTGCTGATCCAGCTCCTAGTACAACTTTCACTCACAAACGACTGTACACGAGGGATGTCATGATAACGGATACATTCCTCCTACTTGTCATCTTTCATACTTGTCTGCATTGTGTTATTCTCCAGGATTCTTGCCCACTTACCTGCTGCCAGCCTATGACGAGGTAGTTGACCGTCCAGCCACGCCTCCTCCTCCCTACACCCCTCTTCAGTCAGCACCTCCACCCACAGCCCCACCTGAGGAATCTCCTTGCCCCCACTTGGCCATCTCCGTCCCCAGTGATTGTGATGCAGCACTCCCCGCTACTCCAGAGGTCACGCACAACCACCTTCACAGCGCTCACAACCCCAACAAGGACTCCACGCCGGGCAGGTACCGACGCTTCACAGGGGATTCTGGCATTGAAGTGTGCGATGGCCAGGAACTGTGGGATCAGCACAGCTTTTTAGAAAGAGAAGAGGAGACAGCGGAAGAGGAAGAGGAGCAAATGGAGGACACATGTGATCCCTCTGGTCGTGAGACCTTTGAACACAACCATTGTGGTGGTGCCGTCATTCATGGAAACACAGATGGACTCACAGCTGCGGATACTGAGACACAGTCTCTTAGGTAATCCAAAAAAATGCAGTCCTGAAACAAAACTCTGCAGCAGTCACTGATGCAATATTCTACCTTTGGTGCTCAGGGGTTTGGTCTGTTTGTACTAACACCAGTCTGTGTGACAAGTCTGGAGACAAATGAAAGGTATGACTAAATATTTGAACGATTTCCAAAAAATGTCAAATTCTAGTTTGAAGCAGTATGTATGTTTTCAGCCAAGCTTCGCTCCTCCTCATTTTCAAGTTGAAGTTTGGACAGTTGCTCATGTTGATGAGCCGTCTTCTGCCTCCTTGCAGGGCAACATTTCAAAGCACTGATGTCCATGTTTACTTACACGGTTCTTTAAGCTTTGCTCAATGGTTCTCTGAGTCACAGAGGGCTGTTGCTCCGTCACCGACTGTAGCACTAGACTCGTCTACCTGCAAGGGTTCAGCGATCTGACGATGTACACCGAGAGACATATACCTTTTTATTAGGGCTCTCTCTTAGCCAATTAGTCGACTAATCATTTTTTTTTGGTCTCAGTCGACTAAAGCTGGGCATACCCTGTGCGATTTTAGAAATGTCGTAAATTTTCCACTCTTACTGTACGAGTAGATCGTTTGCGATGTAAAGCCAAATCTCACAATTTTATGTGCTCAGCTCAGCCACGACCTGAGTGCTCACACTGCACGTGTAAAATGGAGAGAAAAACACGGCCCATCTACCGCTGCGGGCCGTTCTGGCTGTTGACAGTTGTCAATAAAGATTTGTTTGCTAGCAGAGGTCTGTAAGAGTCACAATGCTAACAAAGCAGTTCTGCCTTGATCCTGTCTGCATCTAAAACGTCTTAAAAAGGGGGGGGCGCCGGTGTATATGGACTCGCAGTTGGCCAGGAAGACGTGGTCAGTATGACTTGTCCATTTTACAGAGTATTGGAAGTAAGCCAGCTACATTTTACTATATCTATTGTACATTGTTATCTTGATAGCTATGCCCTGATTACTGGGGGAAAAAAGTAGAAAAAAACGTACCAACATTGGGGAATTGGCTCGTGGCTCTTCTTCAACTGTGTTCAAAATTCAGGCCAGAAACGGGTTAAAATCGTACAGTGTATGTCCAGCTTAGGAGCTCTATTGTTGATTAGTCATTTTTTATACTTTTTTCATGCTGAATGACTGATTTCCAAGAAACTTATGAGCACATCTCTGGTCTGCGCAAGATTTAAAGTGTTGTTTTTGTGTTATTTTTTTGTGGAGAAACTCAGTTTTACAGATCTGTCGATTCAATCGATTAGGCGACAAAGAATTTCTTTGGTTGAGGACAGCCATACTTTTTATACCATGGAAGCTAGAGCTTGACCAACACAGAGTTTTTGCAGATGTTGATACTTGTTTTTTAAACCAATAACTATATGGCAAAAGATATTAGATTTTTCTCTTAACTTTGATTCTGAAAGATCTGTACTGACCCAAACATCTTACAGTGTAAACATGATAATGTAAGGTAAGCCACCTCAAACGGCTCTCTTTGATTCTGGCTTTATATGCTGATATACTGATATAAGCGGGAGCTATCTTTTAAATATCTCAGGTTGTAGTAGGTTATGTAGGGCATTATAGTAAATCAATGAGCAGGACTACTTTAGCATCAGTGTTTTTATCTATTTCGCCCACTCCTTATTTTGTTTAGTTGAACTGGTAATTTCAGATTGGTGTGATTGCCTCGTCCAAAATAAGCCCAAATCCTATTTCATTCACATATCTTGAGGTCAGAGGTCAAGGGCCCCTTTGAAAAATGGCCATGCCAGTTTTACCTCGATAAAATTTACATTGCTAAAACTCCAATCGTGCTAAACGTTCTTTTTAAAAAGCACAAGATAGATTTGAAGATATAGTGAAAAGCACCAACGGCATGCTACTAGTTTGTACACAGGATGGGTTCTTTAGTAACTGATCAGTTTTCTACTCCCTGCCGATGATCATTAGGCCTTTTATAAGTCTTCAGTCAGTCACACTGGTGTTTCGGGATAAACCATAGTGCCATAATGTATAGCCTTATATAGCCTTTGAGTAGAGAATATTAAGGTGAACTTAATCATACCTCTGGAGTCTCTTTGACTTAGAGTTGATAACTGAATAACCCTTTAGTGTACTCGATGAAAGATTCACCATGTTATATTATGCAGGATCTGCAAGATCTGGGTTAAATATTACACAATTACCGCACTATAGATATGCAAAGAAGAATATCTGAATATATCAGTGGGTTTTATTCTGAAAGGACACACAAGTTTGTGCTGGAGTGTATTACTTGTAATCCATAAGCATGTTTGTATACAAAGGGAATGACTGATTATGGTGCAGCTAGAGGATACACTCCATGTAGAGACGTGTCGGTGAAACACAAACCTTGCATTGCACTGATGCAGCATTGAAATGGTGGTCTGCAGCACCCGGTGCTACACTCTATATGCTCTTTATTATCTGCTGAATGAAATTATATTTTTCTGTTGCATTTTGTATAAAATTTGGTTATTAAACGTTAAGGAGAACACATGGCGTCTATTGTTTTTATCTGACACTTTAAATAATTAAGATGTTTCAATACAATTGTTTTTTTTCGTTCGACATACTATGACTTATTTTTTTGACATACTATACTATGACTTTATTTTTTTGACATACTATACTATGACTATATGTCAAGTATGTCGAAAAAATAAAAGTCATAGTATAGTATGTCAAAAAAAAAGTCATAGTATAACTGTCGAAAAAAAAGTCAAAGTATAGTATGTTGAAAAAATAAGTCATAGTATGTTGAAAAAAAAAAAATGTTGGTGTTGGTATCTTTAAAAATGCTTAATTGGAGAAGCTTGGTCAGAGCGATACATAGTCTGGGGACAAGAGCTGAGAAGCACAGAGCACATTTTCATGCAACACATTGGTTATTTGTAACATTGGAAAGTTCTAAAAACGCTCGGTCTGATCTGGGCTTTAGTTGGTCAATGATTTTTTTTAAACTAAGCCAAAAAATACCAGAGATGACACAAAGATTAGATGTGATTTTTAAGGAAGGAAAAGTGAGAAATTTAATTTTTACTATGCATTTAACACCCACATTTACCCATCTATCTGAGGTGACCAGTCTGAATCCTAGCAGGAGTTTTCCAAAGATGGATCTGTGCGTCTTCCTGAATGGTGCCCTGCAAATTAAATTAGAACAAATGAATAATAAATATCATAACTAACTTTTAAAGTGAGAGTAGATAATGACACTTTAATAATTTGATAAAGTAATAATGTGCAGCAAATAACATAACGGCTAAAATAATTCTGTATAGTTGTCAGGAATGGCATTTAGATTAATTTAAGTACAATCAAGTTCATTAATTCTGTGATAGTAAAGCAGAGTAGGAGGCAAAGTCTGATCTGCACTGCCACTAAGTGGTGCGTCAGTGTATAACATTGATTTCACCAACACTGGATCCCACAGTTTCAAAACTCTGAGTGACAACAGAAATATTAGGTTGAGGAAGATGAGCGGTGAAAACAATTGCAGCCACATGCTGTCTCAGATGGTAATGATCAAATCTGCAGAGGATTCTTTTTTGGGGGATTCAAAAACCACAACAAAGCTGTACAGGTGTCTAATAAAGCAAGAAAGTTATCAAAATAACTCAAACATTTTCACAATTTGATGGCTGATAATAAAGCCCCTCGCGGTTTAAAGTACAGGCATTCCAAAGTAATCAAACTCATCTCCTTTTTAGGGGGGTACAGTGGGTATTTAGGGGGAGAAAGCAGGTCAACAGTAGATGTCACATAGAAGTGGTGTACATCATCTGAAAGCTGGGAACCTGAAGATGAATTTCAGCAGCACTGTGTGTCACGTTGTTCTAGTCATAAACCAGAAATAAAAAACTAATTGATGATGTGAAAGTGTATAACAGCTAAGGACATTATGATAGCCGTGTATGGTGTTTATTCCCATGCTCTATTATGTCTCATAAGATGTTGCAGCAATTTTGGGGTTGATACCATTTACAACACAGATTTGGAGCTAAATTTCTCATAATGTTATGACTTTATTCTTGAAATCTCAGATTTATTGTTTTTCTCCAAAGTGGCCCTAATAGACCTACAACAATGATGAATAAAAATGAAAATGTAAACAAAAAACAGTTATTCATTTCCATGTTTATAAATCCACAGGGAGCCACTGGAGAGGAGCTGAAGAGCCCGGATGTAGCTCCAGCGCTGCAGGTTGCTAGGAGACCGCTGCTCTACTGCTGTTAGTCTGTTAGCCTGTTAGCATATAACACACCTGAATCACTGATGTTAATGACATAATCCTCTCGGTAACTCCGGACGGCATCACGTACGACTTCGGGCCGAACTTTCAGTGATAAAAGTCCGCAGCGTTGTGGTGAGACAGACCCGAGGACGAGGACATTAAACCCTCCATGGAAACACTTTGGACACTTTGGACCATTTAGCCTGTTTATATTTGGCCGCGCTGCGCATGCGCCTGACATCTCGTTCTTCTTCGGTGGTTTGTAAATATAAGAGGTGGTATACATCCAACAGGTCGAATTACCGCCCTCTACTGGATTAGAAAATACAATCATATGTGCAGTAATTAAACGGTGCAATACTGCATTTATACTGTACATTTCAAGAAATACTCTTATTTAATTCTTATTTACACCATTCTGGCATTTATATTTAACACATTTAATGGAACCTACTTCTCAGCATTTTGTATTAACTTATTTACAATGTGGTTAAATGTTATATATTGCACGTGTTAATGGGACTGTTTGTAACTTCTTACACGTATAAGTCACTGGGGGTCGGTGTCCCATGCGCGCTCGTGTGTGGCTACGCTGTTCAGACTCAGACTCCAACACAAACTACACGGAAGCACCAAAACCGCAAAGTTCTATCTAGTAAAGCCCGTCTTGCAAAACAGTGTTGGCCGGGGTCGGAAGACGTGGGGGAGACCGTAGCTTTGGTCTCCAGGACCGGAGTCTCTGCTGCACTCTGCTCCTCTGCTCCTCTGCCTGCTTGCCTTCACTCAGACACCGCGCTCGTTCTCGCTCTTTCGTTCCACCTCACGTGCACGCGCGCACACTCCACACTGCAGAAGAGTTAGTAGCTCTGAGAATATGGACGTTTGTGCAGAAATAACTGCTGCTGCTCCTCCAGACCAACAGAGGTTTCCCGGGTCTTGTGAAGTGACGGGGCTCCGCGGCGAGAAACTTTATCGTCTCCGACCAAAACTCCGGTGTCTCCCCTGTTCCTTCTGGCCGCGGTCGGAAGGCTGAGGCAGGAAAAACCAACACTAGGATCAGCATTGATTCATGGAGAGACCTTCGTCTGGTCAGCTAACATTACTGCCAAGCAGGTGAAATATAGAGTGATATTGTGGTTTTAGCTGACGTGTGTCTCCTCACTGTTTTGAGCGATGCTCGTTCATGTCTATTTAGAGCGAGCAAACGCGAGCCTGACGCTGACTTTCGTTGACTTAACGTCCACAGGTGTCGCCGTTAACAAGCAATTCTGAAAGTTACAAATAGTCCCTTTAACTGTACAATAATGAGTGCAATAATTCAACTATGCAATACTCTGTCGTTAATACTGCATTTATACTGTACATTTCAAGAAATACTCTTATTTAATTCTTATCTAGCACCATTCTGGCATTTATATTTAACACATTTAATAGAACCCACTTCTCAGCATTTTGTATTTACTGATAAGCAATTTGTATTTACTTATTTGCACTGTGGTTATATGTTATATATTGCACGTCTTAAAGCAAATATTTCAATATATTTCTCCTACTAAGTGTGCATACAGTACATAGACATCTCCACATGTACATACTGTACATTCAATTCAATTTATTTTTATATAGTGTCAAATCATAACGGAAGTTATCTCGAGACGCTTTATATATAGAGCAGGTCTTAGACCGTACTCTACAGTTTAGAGACCCAACAAGAGATTCCACCAAGAGCATTGCAACGCGCTGTGGCCAGGAAAAACTCCCCGTTTAGCGGGTAGAAACCTAGAACAGAACCAGGCTCTGGTGGGAGGCCATCTGCCTCGACCGGTTGGGTTGTACATAATCATCTAGTCCACGTATATCCATCCAGTATTTATGTCTTTGCACTATTTGCATTGTTTACGACATCCGAACACTTGACTTGTATATAGACATTGTATTTTTATTTTATTTTTTATTTTTTTTATTATTGTATTCTCTATTCTGTTATTTCTATTCTGCGTAAGTACATTGATAGAGCTGCATAAAAATCACAGTCAAATTCCTTGTATGTATGTACTTGGTGTAATAAACCTGATTCTGATTTCTTATTTTTATTACTCACTTACATTTATTTACTTATATTGTGTTTTATTATTGTGCAGTATTATGTACATCATTTCCATGTTACTTACTCCTTTATTTTTATTTTCTTACATTTCTTTATGTTTATATAAGAGAAACTGTAACACCCCAATTTCCCAACCCGAGAATCAATAAAGTATTTCTGATTCTGAACTTTAAAAATAAGGAAAAGAGAATAGACCAACCAATGAATCTAGAAAATAAACGGCAGATAAATCGATAAAGGAAATACTCATTTGTTGCAGCTCTACATGTAGATCCAAGTAAACACCAATGACAGCCCACAAGTGGTGTGTTCATCCAATCATGCAGGACAGGATGGGTTCATGTTCATGTTGACTGACAGCCATACTGTCCCAAACACAGGCCGGCCTGTGCAACAATAAAAAAAAGAAAAAAGAAATCAGCTTTAACCATTTTACAGCTGAAGCAATAAAATGTGTAAATGTAGATGTGAGCACTGAGCACTGCGAATGTTGGATGCAGTCAGCGGGGCTTCAAAAATTATTCACGTAAAGTGCGAGAGAAAGAAGAGGAAGCGTAACAGACTCAAGCGTGGAAATGTGTGTAGATTATGTATGGGGCCCCAAAGAGCTCTGTGTGTGTGCGTGTGTGTGTGGTGACAAGCTCTGTGATGTCATTTTGTGTGTGTGTGTGTTCATGTGAATTTCGGTCAAAGTTGAGTGTGTGTGTGTGTGTGTGTGTGTGTGTGTGTGTGTGTGTGTGTGTGTGTAGTTGCTCATTTGTACGGCGGTGAATGGAGATTTTTGTGTGCAGCAGTTTGTCAAGTGACACTGAGAGGCCTTCGAGCTGAGTGGGGCCCCGGGCGACCGACACTGAAATGTATATATGTAGAGAGAGAGAGAGAGAGAGAGGGAGAGAGAGAGAGGGTGAAGGAAAGAGAGCGGGGAAGGGAGGGTGGGAAAGAGTGGCAGAAACGGAGAAAAAAAGAAACAAAGATCCTAAAAGTGGAATCTTATGTACAATGGAAAGAACAAGAGACATCAGAAATAATAAGATGTAGAGCCAGACAGACAAGATTTCCCTCTTTTGTTCTGTGGGGGGAAGTGGTGCAGACTGCTGTGTAACGGCATTTTCTCCGTCTGGCATGCAGACGTGATCAGACGGTTTCCTGCCACATTTGTGCTTAACCCAAAGATAAATACAACATGTGCAACATGAGCAATATTGCAGATAATTACTGTACAGAACCGTGTAATGAGACACAGATTCGATCTCAGAGCCCTGAGAAGTGGTGATAGCTGGGAGATCCAGTGGCTTAGATTTTTGCATTTGAAAAGAGTTTTGGTTAGTCAGCAGCCGCAGTGGGCTTCCAACTTTGTGTCGTCAACAGATTTGTGTTTGTCCCCTTTCCTGTTTCAACATAACAATGCACTTGTGTACAAGAGAACTGGTTTCCTCAGTTCGGTGTAGAAGAACTTGACTGGTCTGCACAGAGAACAGACCTCAACCCTATCCAACACCTTTAGGATGAACTGGAACGCCGACTGGGAGCCAGATCTGATCACACGACATCAGCGTTGGACCTCACTGATGCTCTCGAGGCTGAATGGGAGAAAATCCCTGCAGCAGGTTCAACATCTGGTGGAAAGATTGAAACCATAAACACCTCGATGGTTTTACACAACAAGAAGTAAATACATTGAAACCAGACTCGAAGACGTGTTTGCTGAGTGATTAACATCATTAACTGACTCAAGACTTGTGAAATGTAGAGAAAGTGAGCGTACCGTCACCAAATGATTGTGGTCACAGTCCAGCAGCAGCCCTGTCATAGACAGAGGATGTGAAATTAACTCTGCTGAGGCAGACAAGTCATATTTTTGGGGAAACCACATCCTATGACTTAATCTGCCCTTCAGTGTAACTGAATCTTGATTTCTAAATCCCTTAAAGAGGCACACAACCACTTTTACACATAAACATCAGTTAACTAGACTTGAGGAAACCCTGTCTCTGAGGAATTCTGTTTATGTAATACTAAACTGTTTCCCTGATTCCCGCCACAAACGTCTGTCGCTGCCTGGATTACGTACAGAGGAAACGTTTGTTTGAGTGAATACAAGCAGATGTTCTACTGCAAGATCGGATATTTTAGAGGAAAACAAATTAAATACGTTTCTAGCGACTACTATCAATTAAAAAAAAAAACGCTAAGAGGCTGAAGTAGGCTCTTGACTGTGACTTGTTCCAAAAAATCCAGATGCGTTTTACTGATTATTAAATTAAAGGAATTACAAACAATAAGGCTAACTGGAATATATGTATACGCTTTGATAGTTAGTTTATTGGATTAAATCCAAAGTGGCAGAAACGAGAAAAACAATTCGTATTTTTGTTTCGTCCTCCCCGCCACCAGAAGATTACTTTGGCAGGAGGGGATCGTGTGGCACGCTCTGGGAGACGGACCTACGGTTAGCAGTTGGGCGTATTGCTTTAGCAAAGCTCTTCTTCAAACGTATAAATAGAAATAGGAGGTTAGTCCAAGGTTAGCACTACTGGAACTGGATCAGGGAATATCAGTTGAAGATAATATGGACTGACAAATCACAGTTTAAACGTATTTAATCCAACCACTGTGTCGCCCGCAGAGGGCCCAGAGAGAAACATTTAGAGCACAGTTGCGCCGTTGTGTAATTATCGATGGTTACTTGTGCTTTTCTGGACTGGAAAATAAATTAAAAATAAGTTCCACTAGTATTCTCCCCTGTCATGCAGCACTGTGGGGACATCTAACTATAAATCGAGGAATCTCTGTCTGTCTGTCCTTCGCATATATCGAGGACCACTCATCAGATCTACTTCACACTTTATGGGTGTATTGTTGGGGACCCAATGGAGTGCGTTTTCGAATTTGGTGCAAATTTGGACACGTTCAATATTAATAAACTTGGAATAAACAAGTGACCAGCGCTCTGTGTAGCAGTGGGGGCGAAACTTCAGGGCTCTGCAGACTCCAGCATGTCGTCTGCAGCGAGTTCTACGAACATTACAACCGATCTCTCCTTACTTCCCTGGAGTCCCACTTCTTTGGGGCCAAGCAATCAGCCTGCTCCGAACAGCCACGCACTCCGAATGGGCACGAGCCCCCGACAACACTGCAGGCAGCAATACCAGGAGGCTACCGGAAACCAAACAATCGGCCCGCTCCTAACGGGCACAGGCACTAGTTGACAAAATGGAAGCTTGAATCATTTAATTTTTCTTCTTTTGGGGCCAAAACTAATTCAGATGTTAATTTAGTGTCAGAATTATACTGTTTTATCTCTGTTAAAATAGCCATTATTGAAGTAAAGAAGGAAAACATCAATATAACGGCTGATTCCAAACTTTTGAATGGTTGTGAAGTTGTAAATAAACATAATTTGTATTGCTTGAGGAGTTTTACTAGCCTGTTGAGGCAGTCGTATAATGTCTTCTGCGGGCGGCTCTGAAGGAAGTTTGTCACATCTGATAAAATAACCCTGTGATTTCAGTGTTTATCAGGAAAAACATGCAATCAGTTTGCATCATGGGAAATGTAGGATTCAGTGTATTTGGTTGTGTTTCTGAGCTGCATGAATAAATTAGACTTACAGAAGGAGAAAGTTAAAAACATGATGATTATAAATGGTCTCTAGCGAACGTAATTGCTCTTTTGCAGCCAAATTGAACTGAATAGTGTGTGTGTGTGTGTGTGTGTGTGTGTGTGTGTGTGTGTGTGTGCGTGTGTGT
>CAKAOH010026655.1:54628-79175 GCA_916701665.1 Sebastiscus tertius | reverse complement strand
TGATTGGCAGTTCAGCTTAAACGAATCAGTGCACGCGTAGAGAAACGGAAGTGAGGAAAGCAAGCCAACGAGTAAAGTCCAGAGGGCACACACACACAGAAGGCTCTTCTCATTTTTCATCTTCATCTCATCTGGTCATTCCCGATGAGTGAGAGTGGTGTTAAAATGGTCAGCTGGGATCGGCTCCACTCCCCCCCCGCGACCCTGAAAAGGATAAGCGGTTACAGATAATGAATAATGATTGTCTTTTATTTACAGATTTTCACAGGACAATGAAACAAAAGGTCCAACGTTGAGCTGAACACATATTAATTAAGCTTGGACAGAGCAGATTTCTTACCATTATCCATGCAGTACCCAACAACTAAATATATGTGAGTAAAAAGCCAATGATAAGGTCTGAATTAGTGGGAATAGGACGTTAATACATGACATAACTTATTCCTTAGTTGAGCCTGTTTTCAGGGGGATACAAGGCCTGAACAGCAGAGAAATTCAACTTCAACTTAAACCTTTAACTGCGCGAATAAATTGCCAAATGCACCATTTACCCAATCTACATTATACCACAAATTACATGGTGAAGTTTGCTCTTGTGCTGTCAGTATTGCCTGTCTGATGCTTTCACTGTGACATCTTCTCTTAGCAGCAGCACCTACCCATTAACTGTTAGAGAAACTACTCTTTATAAATGCTTTTATCCATTACATCTCCAGACGCTGAGGAACACTGAAGGCTGGGCTCTCTTGCTTTGCATTTCTCTCATATGAAGAGCACCAAACTGTATCACACACAATGCCTGCATTGACTAGTGAAACAGTGAAGTATATGAGCTGCTACCATGATAAGATGTCTGAAAGCCTCTGAAGCAATTCACTGTGTAAGCAATTGATGTTTTTCAAATTATAGCAGCCATCAGCCATTCTGGACCGCTGGTTAAGACGAAGCACTCAGCTTTATTTCCTGTCCAGGATTCTTATTATGAGGTTTATTACAGTCTCTTTGAGTTTGTACGTATTGCTTTGGCTCCGTACACCCAGCACATTGGATTTGAAATGAAATAATAACTGCGGGTTAAAGTGCTGACTTTACAGCTTTATAGTAACTGTGTTTGAGGGTGTTCACGTCTGTATTGGGTGAACAGTGAGCAGGACTCTTAGCCCTTTTAATACAGCGATCAATCAAACAGCTTTTAAGGGCCAAATAGCGAAATGTTTGTGGCTGGCCGAGTCAGTTATCTGACCTGAGTCTGATTGTGTTTTACTTTCTGAATACCAGGCTGGTGTCATGTTTACCAACCCCATCGCCAGACAAGGACGATTCTGCAAAATAAATCCGATGCCAACTTCTATTAAATTCTCACTTTCTACAGCATCTGTGCACGACAACTACTGTACATATGGTACAGTTAAGTTTAGTAAAAGATTGTGGTTATTGTAAATACTCTAAGTTACGATTAGGCGACTAAAACACTTGAGTAAGGTGTAGCGATAGATTGTGGTTAATGAAAAAAGCCATTGCAGGTGTGTGGCTCTTCATTGTGAACATCTTGCTGACCGCCACACCTTTACGTTCTGCTTTGCTACACACTGTATACAAAACACACACAGTACTTCCTGCATTGGCGCTGAACTTTGGCATTGAACATAAACCTTCAGGTGTACATGTGTTGTTTCTTGTATGCTGATTTATTCATCTTGTATCATGCAACTTTAGTGGATCATTACATATCAGGTATGGAATTAATCTGTAGATACTCCGGTTCAAAATGAGATCAAACATTTCTATGGATGTCAGTTTTTGAGCCACGATAAAGGCCCAAAAAATGTGGCCTGCAACAGACAATGTGAGGCTTGCTTTTAGCCTATAGCTGATTTGCCGGAAATGCTTTTCTGCTACTGAAGCAGTTGTTGATCACTTAAGTAAAATTCACAATAAAATAGGTTTTCCAAAAATTGTGAATCACCACAACCACGAGCGGTCCTTGAGCATACAGTCATAAATGAGCACAACAAATAAATATTAGGCTGATGGGTGCAGTAGTATGTGATATTAGCTGTGGACAGACAGACAGACTCACACACATGACTGAACGCATGATCTCCCCACAGCCTTATCCATTAGGAATTTACTGAAGTTACTGTAGTTTAGTGATGTGTCCAATTACTGTTGGTTGACTAAAATCGGGTTACCATGTATAAGAAGAGCTATAGTTACTTTACTTTCCCCCAATACGAATGTGAACACCCTCTTTGATTTATTTGTATATGTTTAAAATATTAACATAAACCAAAACACTGAATTAATGTTCTTATTTCAAACACACTGTGCTGGAGTACATTAAATAAATCACTTTACAGCACCATATAAACTTTCATTAAACTGAATTTAATGCATATGGCAGATACATCTTCTTGGTTGTTAAACTGAAAGGTTGGATTACTATGTTTACCCCCAATATAAATGGGTGATAACTCACTCTTCCTTTGTTTTCCAATGCAAACACTTTATTGCATTTATAAGCAGAAAGATAATTTTAACAAATGTGTTCCATCCAATATCCTGAACGTGGAAAATGTTGACTGTTGCGCAGGGAGCAGTTTGGATGCGATGACAAATATCGCATGTCAAAATGCACAGGGAGCAGCTATATTGTGCCTCATCCCGACTGAAACCGGTAATATTAAATCTGTCAGGCATAATTGGTTTCCTACCAGATAAAAAGCATTAAACTGCAGGGAAGACACTGTTCCCAGCTCACCACCATCTGTGCTCTGTGATTTGACACTGCGGTAAGACTTAATGAATTATTAGGTCATTAAATTGAATGTGTTTACAGTCTAAGCTCTATCTACCACCTTTAACTTGTGGTGTCCTCCCTCCTCCGGCTCCTATTCTGCACCCTAATTCACCTGTGACACCCGTTGGCACCCTGCCTGCACCTTCCCCCTACAGATTATAGAGACGAACGGTCGTCCAGTAGCTGCAGAGAGCTCCTCAGGAGCTATCAGCCACAGGACAGCTGTGTTTCCCAGTTACAACCAAAGCCTGGCAGAAGCCCCAAAGCACACTTCAAACACTGTTCGGCTTGTAGAGACACAGCTCCCCTGCACCCTGCATATGTGCTGATGATCCCAGCTCCAAGCCATGTTTCACCTCCACCAATGAGACTGGAGGGAGGAATTGTTTTCAGTTATATTTGGCTTTTTTTAAGAAGTTGCACACAGAATTTTTCAAGAATGTGGACTGACATCCTTTCGCCAAAGGATCAGTTGGCCTTAACTGATAGTTAGTTGACACTAATTGATAACTCGACTAATCATTTTAGCACTGTTCTGTTTTTTTAGGGCTGTCAAAGTTTAACACAATTTGTTTTTAACGCCGCTGATTTCTTTAACCCATTAATGCAATCGATCTTTTGGAAGTTGTAGCAGTTTTAAAGCTAGAGTGAAGAAACAGGCATCATATGAAACTAGAAAACCTAAGGAATCTATTGGTTGGACCATGTCATACTAGCTTCTTATGAAGGAGGTTAAATAACGCTCCAAACAAACGCTAAATTTTGGCGAGGAAAAACTGGTATGACTATTTTCAAAGGGGTCCCTTGACCTCTGACCTCAAGATATGTGAATGAAAATGGGTTCTATGGGTACCCACGAGTCTCCCCTTTACAGACATGCCCACTTTATGATAATCACATGCAGTTTGGGGCAAGTCATAGTCATGTCAGCACACTGACACACTGACAGCTGTTGTTGCCTGTTGGGCTGCAGTTTGTTATGTTATGATTTGAGCATATTCTTTTTTATGCTAAATACAGTACCTGTGAGGGTTTCTGGGCAACATTTGTCATTGTTTTATGTTAATTGATTTACAATAATAAACATATACATACATTTGCATAAAGCAGCATATTTGCCCACTCCCATGTTGATAAGAGTATTAAATACTTGACAAATCTCCCTTTAAGGTACATTTTGAACTAATGAAAATGTGCAATTAATTTGCACGATTAAATATTTGAATCAATGGACAGCACTAGTTTTTTTGTTGTTTTTTTTATAGTTCAGATTGGAGTTTGAAGAAACAATTCTGTTCTTATACAGAGAAACCTTTGCTTTAGACAAATCAGATCGAGGATTATTTTTGCCATCCAAAAGGCAACAAATACATGGGAGGATTGAGAACATCAAATGGAGCTTTCCTTAGTTCAGGCACTTCAGCTGATTGGCGTCAGCTCGGAATCATCGGCTCACTGATGCATCAGTCTTGTGTGGATTGGGGGGGGATTAGTTTTCCGAGCAGAATCCTTGTAACTGCATGCAGAGCATTTACTAAACTAACTATAACAATAAATGCTCAATTCCTCGGCTTAAGTGTGTGTGACTAAACTAGTTAAATTATAAAGAGCAACACCTGAGAGTCTCAGAGAGGTTTCTGCTCAGTTGACTCGGGGAGGTAATGCCCTTTTCCTTCATCCCATCCACTTCTCAACCTTGATCACAGACGGCATGTTTTTCTTCAGCTGGAGAGGACTGAGGGGGAGGATACATTTCCCAAAAGGTAGCTAAATCACAAACCCCACAGTGACAACAGCATTCACAAGTTGTTACTAGCTGGACATGTGTTTTTAGTGTCATGGAGAGAAGTAGCATCCTGCCTGAGGCTTCTTGTTTTGTTTAAGATTTGATGGCTGGCAGCGGGGAGACAAGCCCTTCTTGATAGAAAAAAATAGAAAATACAGCAATGGAAAAGCCAAAAAAGACCATGTGCTGGTTCTATTTTCTTCAGTTTGGCTTGTGTTGTGTTGAGATGATGCTGGCACCATGAAGGAGCAGATGCCTCTGATTAGCTGCCATTATTCCTCTGTGGCGTCACACAAGCATATTCCTACTTCCTCCCATGGGCGATCGGACGTCCAACGCTATCTTCTGCCATGCGAGTGTGTGTGTGTGTGTGTGTGTGTGTGTGACAGAGAGTGATAAACAGGGAGATTAAAGACAAAATGGGACAATGAGATTGCGGATGCATGACAGAGAAAGAGAGAAAGAAGTCTGTGTGAGGAGAGAGTGGAGAGGTATCCAACCAGAGCTTTCACACTTCCTCTGTGTCCACTGGGACACACATTCAGGTTGGATGACACCGTCCTCGTAAGACCGGTCCAGAAGATTAAAGCAGGACAGCTGGCTTTGATGCCGCTCTGTGGTGACCGGAGTGGAGCGGGATGGAGAGCTGGGTTGTTGTTCTGCCCAGTGCTTCAGCTTCTTTTTCCCTGGCTGAGGAAACAGCAGCTCTTCCGTGGTTTGGACAGAGAACCAGCACTCATCTTACACTCATCTTCCTAATGAGAGTCTGGTAGCACAGACAGGCCAAAGAATGAAAACCTGCCTGAGACTTTAAACTATTTTAAATGATTTGATGTCCTGTATTAACACAAAAGGCCAAAAGGCAAGGAAAGGCTTTTTTTGTTTACATACAAATTAGGGTTGTCAATTTATTAAAATATTTAACCGCGATTAATCACAAATCAATTACATTTTTATTTGTTCAAAATGTACCTTAAAGGGAGATTTGTATTTGATACTCTTATTAACATGGGAGGGGAGTATATATATTATTGGAAATCAAAACAACACAAAACAATGACAAATATTGTCCAGAAACCCCCACAGGTACTGCATTTAGCATAAAAAAATATCATCATAACATGGCAAACTCAGGCCCAACAGGCAACAACAGCTGTCAGTGTGTCAGTGTGCTGACTTGATTATCATAAAGTGGGCATGTCTGTAAAGAGGAGACTTGTGGGTACCCATAGAACCCATTTTCATTCACATATCTTGAGGTCAGAGGTCAAGGGACCTCTTTGAAAATGGCCATGCCAGTTTTTCCTCGTCAAAATTTAGTGTAAGTTTGCAGCGTTATTTAACCTCCTTGGGGAGAGCAGTGGTTGCTCTGGAGGAATATCACTCATGATTGTACATGTGAGTCCATGTTTTGTTTGTTCTCATGCGTGTGCACGAGAATCGACGATACACATTTCTTCGGAGGGTTTCACACTATGCTACTGATCTACAGGTGATGGTAATGTGCCAAGAAATGCGTCCATGTGCCAGCAAAGGCTGGGAAAAAGAAAACTGCTAGCGCACAAAAATGGATGAAAACAACACTTCTGCAAATGTTTTATGAGATAATGCATCCGGCACATTTTGTTAGACCTCAAGCATACACACAGTGTGTTCTGGTGAGAAACACTGAATGGAAATGGACACTTTGTTTACAAAAAGCTCCCCAAGGCACCTTTATGGTCACTGACATATTAATACACGAGAATGAGAAATTACTGTACATCTGTATGGACTGTAAGAAGTGCTTGAGATAAATTAGACATCTCATTTATACATGATTACACTTTCATAGTGCTGACATATTTCTGAGATGTCTCTCTTTACTAACCCTCGGGGAAAATGCTTCATAAAACACCCGAGTGTGACAGTCTGAGGGTTGTTTTTCAGTTTGAAAATTAAGAAAATCTTTCATAAAAACTAGGGATGTTTCTCCATGTTTGGTTACTACATCGCTTTGTTTACCCTGTTATTTATTAAGTGAGCTTCTCTAGATGACTGGAGGCTTTTATGCATGTGCCAAAGATGAATCCTTCTTCTAAAATATCATTGCCTGATGAATTCATACCCTGTCCCTGAAGGACTGCATGAGTCACCACAAGTTCTCTGCACCAGACATATTAATGAATGACGCTTTGAGGAGAAAATCACACTAGAAATGTGTCATGATCAACAATTTTCTCCGGATATCTGTATCTTAGGGAAATCAGCAAAGACAGGAGAGAGAAATCAAGACGGGAGGCCCCACTGTGAGTGTCATGAGCTGAATTTTTTTTTAGCTGTAGCTGACTGGATCGCCAAGACATCATCGCAGCGCACCATTGCTGTTAGAATTAATCACTCCTTTCTTCGCTAGCAGCGTTTATTTGTGTGCTCTGTCTCCTCGCCGTTGATGATCTTTGGGGGCATTCAAGTCTGAGAAAATTAAGGCCATCAACGCATATGTCATGCAGAGTGGCTGATTGCAGAATTCCCACATCAGGGAGCAAAGTCCATTATCATTAGTTATCCACAGATATGTGCCGCTGAGAGTCAAGGATGACAGAGCGAGGGGATGGCGAGGAGGAAGGAGAGGTGAGACAACAAAAGAAAGAGAGAAAGAGAGCTCAATGGAGTCGGAGAGATTGAAAAGAAAATGCACAGACACGTACGGAGGGAGGGAGAAAAGAAGGGGCGAGGGGACGGTGAGGGGGGGAAAGTGAGAACAAGAGGGAGCTATTGATTGTCGCCTCTGCACCTGCCATACTGAAAGAAAAAGGCACCAGACAAAATCAAATGTCATCATTTGGGAAGAGACTGGCGGGTTCCCTGACTCATCTCGGCGCGAGGGCCACTCCGGCTGTCATCCGCCATTACCTCCACCATTCATCAAAACTCGCCACTGCCCAGAGAGAGATTCATCTGGAGCAAACACATGCAAAAGAAATGATGGTGGACTGGAACGTGCGAGCATCAATCACCTGTACGCGGAGACGAAGACAAGGCTGTAATGCCTTTTCAGTCATTCAAGTGATAAACAAAGAGTGAAGTATTAATATAAGAGTTGTCAATCATGAGGGGGGCGTTGAGTTTATGTTTTCTGATGGTCAGTTACTGGCATAATCCTGATGGTCATTTATTCAAATGAGAACAACAGTGACGAAGTGTCCTGATATGAAGGCGGCAGAGGTGCAGACTGGCACGGCATGATGATTATTTAATGTATCAGGAAATCTCAGCGTGTGTTATCACACTTATACCACCCCCTCTACCTCAGGGGAAAAGGGCAACCAATTTTTTTTTAATGCTCTCAAATTGTGCCTCTAAGCTACCAGAATGCATTGCATGGCTGCTTACATAGACAATGAATGGGAAGCGTGGACAGTACGGACGCTGTGGACCATTACTGGATTTAACATTATAGACATGACCACCAACTATGTGCCAAAAAGGGTGGAAACCAGTGCCTGATGCTCTGATTTTGTTTGATGTTACTGTTGAGTGGAACTATGTTTAAAATGACATCATGAAATGTAATGCCGAGTACACGCTACACGAGAATCAAGATGATTTTGGGCCCGATTCCCTCCTCCCGACAACGCTCAGCAAAGCCTTGATTTTTTTATGGTTCTAAAGATTATCTTTCCAGATATTCCCGTGGTGTGAAGTATGTTAAGAGTGTTTTTTTACATCCCCCGAAGTCAATATTTACGATTGGATATCCTGTTGTGTGTGAGGAACACCGAGGACAGCCGATGACGCATGGGAAAGAACGACAGCCAGTTGAGAACCAGGCTGACTGAAGCGGAAGGACAACACGGCTAATGCATGAGGTAATGCGAAACACAAAGCATAAAGTGGTAGAAAGATGGACCTCAGAAATGGAGGACCAACTTGTTGATTTGAGTGAAACGGTTAAACTTCACATCAGGAATCTCCCACTTAAACTTTGATGCATATCATATAAATAAATTTAACCTAATCAGCTCCAGTAGGTGGAGCAAATAAGTGCAAGCAAGTAAACCACATCTGTTATTGTATTGTGTCATATTGTAGTGTATGTTTGTTTGTTGTGTGAGCTATGTGAAATTGAGAATGAAGTTCACTTTTTGTTTTACTGTCCTGTCTTAAGGAGGACATAAAGGGATGTACTTTTAAGTAAAATTACCTCCATTTATAATGATTTCTTGACTTTACATGACTACGAAAAACTTGAGTTGAGCTTCAGGAAGGGAACTTTTTTTTGCAAATTTTATCTGCCAAGCTTGTGAGAGAAGGCAGAATATTTTGTTAAAGACCAAGCAGTAAAATAATCTTTGTCATTGAAATGAAATGTTTGACCATTGCAACTGTATTTTTGGTGTTTTATAAACCCATGAGGGTTGGGCACTTTGCATGCATTACACGAAAATAAAGAATCACTCACCTCTTTGCATTTTCTAAATATTCGTCTGTTCATCATATCTTTATCTCGCTTTTTTTCCACCATCACTCTCAAGAACCTCTAGTCTACACGATGATACTGAAAAGAAAAAGGTGTCTCTTCACCGTCAGAGCAAGTGTCTCCTTCTAATCTCTGCAGGAATGAAATTGTTTTCATACTCATTCTTGACCTCTTCCTGGCCCACACATGTTTAAGTGAGCTGAGTTTTTGTTTCCACCTGCACAGCTTTTCTCTGACAAAGTCACGCTGGGATGGCACGATAAGACGTGGGAAGGTTGAAGGTGTAAGACGGATCAAACATCCCCTTCTGTCTGCTCCACTTGATTTCAATTTGGTATCCATTGGAAACAGGCGCCGGGGTTGTGATAATGGCGTGTGCACTTTACTGATATCCTTAACAGACGTATGGTGCCGCGCTTTTCATCAGCACTAACTCATTCTCAGTGATTTTATTAAAGAGAGAAAGGAGGGATTCAAGGTTTTTCTCAACGCACTTGCAATAGATATGACTCAAAATCTCTCTGAACTAAATCTGCACCGTTTTTAAAGTGTGTAGACAAACCCACCCCCGCAGTGGCCTTCGCAGCCTACTGTAGCCTGCTGTTGAAATGAAAGCAGCATTGAAGAGAGGCATTAACTTTTCTTTTAGAGCAGTTTTTGTTGTAGTAGTTGGTGTGTTTATTTGGGCTATTCTGGTTCAGTTTTATTGACCAGTTGAATGTTCGCTCCCATTAGTAGTAGTTTTCTGAGTTCTGATGTCACTTGGCTCTCACAAATGTCTTGAGTGGATATATGACATATTACTGCTATCTATTTGCAGTTTTAAATCCATGATTTTCTGATGTTTCGTGTTCAAGATCAACTATCTCTTGACCTTACTTCTGTGAGATCCACAGTGCAGCTGGAAGGGAAGGCTGTTGGCAGGTAGTTTACTCTCATTAAAGCCTCCTTGACATCAGGGTGACAGGGTGCTCGGAAACACTGCTGGTCAACTTCCAGTTGATCTTCCAGTAAGCGTAATGTTTCCAACAAGGGTGTCACATAAAGGTCATTTCCTACAGCCAGAGGACAAGCGGGCTCAGCAGGCTCACTTCCTTTTATGTAACATCCATCGAGGATACGCGGCACGAACTCTGCACAGACCTTCGTTTCATTGCTCAGCCTTGGTTACGATTACGTTAAACAATGATTCACAACTCTTCTGGATCAGTCGTCACAGGACAGGTAGAAAATGTGCTTCGAAGGTTAGAATAAAATGTTATATTCCTAGTTTGTAAAGTAAAAGTCTCCTGTTTCTTAGCAGGAGTCAGAGAGAATGAAAGGTTTCTCACAGAACAAGATCATATTCATCAAATCTGATCTCAAATCAGACAGACAGTCAAACAGTTCTTCAATTCTTCTATCATATTTGTAGAGGGGATAAAATCAAATCAAATAACTATATAAGCCAGTCTGATATTTTGAACGACTCTCATTTCTTCATCATTCCCCATTCAAAACTACTATAATATTTATTGGATTTTATGACTGATTGATTTTATGATTGATCTAGTTGATTTAGATTGCAGCCCGGTCACACTAAATGGCGTATGAATGGCACGGTATTCACAAGTCATTTTGCCTTTGTTGTCTGTTTTAACTGCAATGTTAACGCATAAATGATGTCTTTTCCGTACTTCTGTTACGTTGTTTCCGTACGTTGTTTCCGTACGTTGTTTCCGTACGTTGTTTCTGTACGTATTTTACTTAGTTTACATACTCATTTCAAGCCCAAACATGATGTTTTTCCTAAACCAACTAAGTGGTTTTGTTGCGTAAACCTAACTGCAGCTGTAGTTTTGTTCCGCAGCGTAAAAAGGACACGCAAAAAGGCTAAAATGCGTTCTTGTGACACTCAAAATGTCCTTGTAATGTTGTGATTTATACACCTTAAATTCCTTAATAATATAATTGGAAAATTAATGCAATTAAACTATAACAACACTATGATCAATACCTGCATGTTCATTTCTGTTCTTTTAAAACTGTTGTTATTGGGTGCGGGCATTTTAACACTGGATAGATGTTGATTGTTGAAATTATGACCTTATTTCTTTGAAAAACATGTGTTAATTTTAGCGTGTGTTCGTATGTCTTCGTATTTGTCTCACATTATAGTTCGCTTTACTTTATAAAATGTGCCGCTCTGCTGACAGTAGACTTGTCGATGTTTGTGATTGGTCAGATGCTGCAAACACCACCTGTTTCATGTGAACGCGCTCACAACCAGATTGAGAAACCCTGGGTTGATTTACCGAGTTGATAACCACCGTCGTAGGACTGTTTAGCAGGATCACGTTTGTTAGGGTTAGTTAAGCCAGATAACGAGAAGATACCCTGGGTATGTTGAACTTCCTTTGTAGGAAAGGCCTCAGGAACACTTAGAGGAAGTTGGAAATTTCAACTGGGAAAATTCCGACCTCCGTGTTATCTGGAACACAGCATACTGTATGTCTCCCAGTCTACATCTCAAAATTTCAGCAAGGATGTTGATGAGCTAAATTTGATCGTAACCAAAAGAGATGTGACCTGTGGTATACAAGCTGTTGTGAGAGTGAGGCATAAGCAATCCAACATACTATTACCATATATCTACAGTATAAACTCTACTGTACCAGTTGAGTTCTGCAGACGTTACCCTCTATGTGTCTCTCGCTCACCACAGATGGGAGCTGTCAGTCAGAGGACTGGAGGGTGAGCGGGATCAAGAGGTCTGTGCCAGAGGTGACAGCGCTGACTGTCACATGTCAAGTTTTTCCATGCTGAAATATGAATAGACATGCCGACATTGCTGCATGCACTTTGACTGTACATGTAATACATTTATACAGGCTACACAAGAATAAGAGCAGATTATGCTGTGAGTTCAATATAATGAAGTGATTTTCCTACCTCAAAACATCCATTTCCATCTCTAAATGGAGATTTTTATCACACAACATCTTATGAGCAGGAGGGTGATGTAATATTAAATTGAATGTGTCAATAACACCTAAAGCCTGACCAATACACTATGCATCAACAATCACACTCACTTTTTCATAGTGAAACAAATCAGTTAATGCACAGACATCATACTGCTGCAATTTATTGATACTGGTGATCTCTTAGATAAAATCCATAAATCAATTCAATAATCATGTAGAAAGTTGCTTTGTATAACTTAAGCTTTCTAAACAGACTTTAAATGTCTGCTTTTCCTTCAGCATCAAAAATAATCCCGTTTTATATTTATTATTGAACATGTTTAATATTTACGATTTGAAATCGGTGCGGCCAGGATGGACTTCCGAGCAGGTCGGGGGATGTAAAAACACTCATAACATACTTCACACCACAGGAATTTCTGGAAAGATAATCTTTAAACCATCAAAAATTCAGGGCTTTGCTGACCGTTGTCTAGAGGGGGGGAATCGGGCCATACTTGTGATTTGTCTGTGTCATGTTTTCTTTAGTTTGCAGTGTGTTAAGCTCTAAGCCGCCATACAGTTTTGCTTCCAGAGGCGGATGATGTGCACAAGGTCGTCAGTTCCTGGGTGGAGTTATTTCATCGTGACCTCTTGTGACTCTGTTTTTGTTGCTCTTCTGTGCAGCTGCTGCTGATAATGAAATGAGGGCACGGTTTGAGGTGAGAATTGGGACAAAGCCTTAGACTACAAAATCTTCCCAGCATCTTATTTCAACCATCAACCTCTCGTACGCATAAAACCGTGGAGTTTGTGTGCTTATACTGTATGAATGTGTGTGTGTGCATTCATCCAGTGCACTCTGTCTCGGGGCAGGCGGGGTGGGGCTCTGGACAGCCATTGATAAGGATGCCCAGTGACAAGAACCGCATGCCACTTGTAGATAAAAAGGACAAAGAAAGAGAGAAAAAAGGCTAAAAAAAACCCACTGATTTTGTAACCGGGGCAACTCTGTCTCAGCAAAATCAAGGTTACAGTGCGCGAGAGCAGACACATTTCCAGACACTGTAACAGGATTAGTCTCACTATTGAGTCTAATGCAGCTCTGTGTGTGTTGCAGTGTGTGTAACTCTGTGTGTGTGTGTGTGACGACGCAACCACCCTCCAAACACACAACCTTACACAAACACACACACTTGATGCAATGGCAGCCAGCTTTGTTCCCCTCACTTCACAAAAGACTTTATTCGGTTATTTAAGGATTTACTTCAGTCATTTTTTTATTTGACTTTAAAGTGTGCTTTTACAAGTCATTTTCATAAAGTGTGGTGGTGGATTTTAGAGGGTGGAAAAAAAGAAACGTTATTTGAGTCACATTACCATTCCCTGCAACATGTGGATTTGACTGTTGCCTCCTCCGGCTCTGCTGGGAACGATCCTGACCGGCGGCGAAGAGCTAAATACATCGACAGCGCCGGAGCAGATTAGGACATTCTGGGAATTAATCACAACATACCTGGAAGATATCTAGACGTATAAATGGCATTTAGGCAATTTTGACTTCTTAAGAAAGTCATACTGCCACTTTAGTTTGTGTGTGTGTGTGTGTGTGGGGTTTTTTTATGCACAGATATAGGACATAAGACAAGTTTTCACTTCTAGAAAACACCATTTTAGGATTGGGTTTAGAGTTAGAGTAAGAATTATTTAGGCATTAGTTAAAGGTTCACCAAAACTGCACCATCCAAGTACATATCCCACCCACAGACTGTATATAAGAAGTGGGCGTAGTTACTGTGATTTCACCCATTGGTTTGTGGACTGCCGTTTTGAAGCCTTGAGTTTGCCATCTTGGTTTTTTACAACCAGAAGTGACACGAGAGGGTGGAGCTAAGTACAACCAAACGCTGAATAAGGTTAGAATTAACTTTCATGAACTGAAAACACACTGTGAAAGGGTTAAAGTTTTAAGACGAAAACACGGACAACTCCCAGACCGGACAACGCCGTGGTAGCAACCTGTCAATCATAAGGTAGCCCCGCCCAAAATCATCCCCTGCTTTATGGTCTATTTGACTCTAAATGGGACCATAATTTACTAAATGAACATCAAGCTGTATTGAAGAAGACTTGAAACTAGCGATTGAGACCATAAACTCATGTTTACAATGTTTCCTGAGGTAATAAATCAAGTGAGAAGTAGGGTAATTTTCTCATAGACTTCTATACAATCAGACTTCTTTTTTGCAACCAGAGGAGTCGCCCCCTGCTGGCTGTTAGAAAGAATGCAACTTTAAGGCACTTCAGCATTTGCTTCACTTTTCAGACCCCGGAGGTTGCCACCTGGTCATATTCAAATCTAGGATTATATTTTTATGACTACACCTTCCAGATGTCTGTGCTTAAATATGCATTTATATACATGGTAGTATGGTGTGCTTGAACATCCATTTGTAAAGATGCACCGCAAAATGATGGCTGGTTATAATGGTGTATTTTTTGAATGTTATTTGCGTGTACGTGTTCCTCACCCCGCGCTTACTCAAATTCCTATCATCAAAAATCTCTACATTCTAATGAAAGTCGGAAATCACATACAAACACTGTGTTTGCAAGCTGTTTTGTTTCTTGTCACAGCTGGATTGCACATTTCTGTGTTCCTGTTTGGCAGCATCACCTCCTTTTTTTCAGCAGGATTCATCTCACAGCTCTGTATCTCTGTTATGTTCATGGTAAGCTTGTGGTGCAAAACTGACTGATGCTGCAGTCACACCTGACATTCAACAGCAGCATTTTGGATTATGGATCAACAATGTAATGTAAGACATTTTAAAGACCAAAGAAGACAAAGCAGTGATGTTGATACTGCACGGTTGAAACCTCCTTTGAATTCAGCAGATCCAAGTGACAACACCTTGAGACATCCAACAAGGAGACACCAGGGGATAGCGCCTCTATGACATTAAGTCTCTGAAACATATTCTGAAGTCAATAAGAAGTGATAGAGATCAAATGAAAAACCTCCAAGGGGTTCAGGGAACGGGGCCAGGCATTGATTTTCCTTCTCTCCCCAGGTATTTCCAGGCAGCCAGCAGGGCTGATTGAGATTTGACTCCAGCTATACGGAGGTCCTGTCGGAGACGAGGTGGTATGAAGCGCAGGACGCCTTATCTTCTCCTGAAGAACTCCCCGCGAAGATACGACTAACTCGCTCCCACACAAGGGCACTGAGTCACTTTAAGCGTAATCTTTGGCTGTTTCGCTCCTGCAGTGCTTCTTCTGCTTGGAAAAAAAAATGTCAGTGTCATTGTGAGGAAAATCTTCTTTTTTTTTTCACTGTTTGCAATATCTCCTTAAGCACGGCAGACGTTGCAAAGCCCCATTGAGCTCACAGTGGTTGGTAGAAGATCACAGAGAAACTAATCTGTATCAGAGGGTGGAAAATGGAGTAAATGTTTTGAAGCAGCATCGAGCTTGAGAACAAATCAACATTTCACTTATTTCATGACAATGTGTCTGAATCAAAGCTTGAGCTTTACGACTGATATATTTTTAATGAGCAATTTTAATGCCGACTCTGATGCAATATATGCAGATTAAACTCATTATACGAGGTGTTTCTTAGGGAAACTGCTCTGGTAAACAGGAAATGATGCATGCTGTAACTCCAGAATTAACATCAACAGTTTGTTTGGAATAAATGCTTTAGCAGAAGAGACAGGGGGATGTCGACAACCTGAGGCTTTTGGGTTTCACAGGCAAACAGTTATTGCCCAGCCACAGGTGTTTTGATGTGTGAAACAGACGTCAATCATGACATCTCACCCCCTTTTTATAGCATCAAATAACTAAGTAAAACTAAACTTATCAGAAAAAGTAACACTTGAACATATACCAGCGTGATAAGAACTACCTAAAATGATGAAAACCATCTTTGGGAAAAATGTATTTGACGTGTACTTTGGCCTATGTCCCATCCGCTAACATGGAGGGGGCGGGATTTATGACCTATACTGCAGCCAGCCACCAGGGGGCAACCGAGATGTTTTGGCTTCACTTTTAGGGAGCTGCCATGTCATCCATCTTTATATAGAGAGGTGAAGACCCGCCCCTTCTGGTCGTCCACCATGGGACCTTATTTCTGAAAAAAATATGAACGGTTGTCAACGGCGAGAGACAAATGTTTTTTTGATCCCAATGGAATTGCACCATGAATCACACAAATGATGTTTGTCAATTTAAAACTGATTTTTTCAAGTCAAGAAAGTTTCAGGAAGACTGTCCTTCTCATGCAAATGCATTTGTGAATTAATGTAAATACATGTTAAAGTTCTTATCTGTTGTGCACTTTAGGGAACATCGCAAAACAAGAAAAAAATGAACTGAGACGCGCAACAAAGTCAATACTTCTTAGGACGGATATGGATGAAAGCCGGTCGCCATCTGGCTGCTGTAATGAAAAATATACTGCCCTCATGCTTTCACTCATTATGGTCACAAGAAAGACAGAAAGAGAAGGCCACAAATCTCACCAATGACAGCTGATCCATACTCCTGTATGAGTTACTGTGTCTCTGGAGCTGGGAGTGGGTTGATCGATCAGTTTCTGCCCTGTGATTGATTTTAATGTTGACCCCCTCCTGTCAACTTTGCCCTCCACTAGAACAAACTGAGTGTGAAGTGAGCCAGCTCTTGTTTACTCCTCATGATTAATTATTACAGTCTCTGTCATCTGTGGTGGAAATACAGAGTCGAATACTGACCAACATCCTGGGAACCATTTAGAAAGTCATTATATAATTCCGGTTGTACTACAGCGCAACACAAGAGCAAACTACTGCTGGAACTTTCATTACCCAGATATTATTATACCTGATACCAGTGAACTTTACACAATACATACTGATTGGCTTTTCAATAATTTTATATTTTCATGCTTGATGTCGTGTTTATATGCTACACATCTTTATTTTAGTTTTTATTGTCTATTTCATGTTAAACACAGCAGGGGGCGACTCCTCTGGTTGCAAAAAGAAGTCTGATTGTATAGAAGTCTATGAGAAAATGAGTCTACTTCTCACTTGATTTATTACCTCAGTAAACATTGTAAACATGAGTTTATGGTCTCAATAGCTAGTTTCAAGTCTTCTTCAATACAGCATGATGTTCATTTAGTAAATTATGGTCCCATTTAGAGTCAAATAGACCATAAAGCAGGGTATGCTTTAGGGCGTGGCTACCTTGTGATTGGCAGGTCGCTACCACGGCGTTGTCCGCTCTGGAAGTTTGTTTTCATCTTAAAGTTTCAGTTCATGAAAGTTAATTGTAATAATTTTATCGCCTAAAATGTCTTATTCAGCGTTCAGTAGTACTTAGCTCCACCCTCTCGTGTCACTTCTGGTTGCAGAAAACCAAGATGGCGGCGGCCAAAATGCTGAACTCGAGGCTTCAAAACCATAATCCACAAACCAAGGGGTGACGTCAAGGTGACCACGTCCTCTTCTTATATACAGTCTATGCTAAATACCTGCAAAAAGTTCTCATAAGCCTTAGCGGTACATTGTTTTCAGTGCTAATTATCAAACGTTAGCATGCTAACACACAAAACTAAGATAGTGAACAAGGTAAACATAATATATGCTAAAATCCCAGCATGCTAGCAATGTCATTGTGAGTATGTTCGCATGCTGATGTTGACTGTCGACTCTTAGTCTTGTTTTAGGACAACTAACGTTCCATTAAAAGGTAAAATACACACTCTTATTGCTGTGTGTTTGATCTTTTATTTAATGTCTCATCTGTGAGATTCAGTGCACTCCAGTTATTTGATGATGAAGCTTTCTTCCTTGTTCCTGCCTCGTTTAGTGATTTCCATTTCCGTGAATGTCTTTCAACAAGCATAATGTGAAATTTTAGCAAGAGCAAGAAAGCCCGTTCTTCACCTTGAGAAAAAAAAATTAACTTGAATGTGTGCGGGCCAAAGCTTTTGTGTTATTTCTTCTCTTTTTCATTGCATATTGATATGTTTAACCTGACATTACTGAAGAATATTCAAATAAATGGACAGAGAAACGATGAAAAGACACTTTATTGAGCTGTTTCCAACACTATATATGAGGTTGGTTTGTAAATTGTGCTTTGCCCCAACCTCAGGTTTGTAATGTATATGCACCTATTACAGAAGAATATCCTACTAGTAGAAGAAACAGTAATGTGACCCGTCATTGTTCAGCCAAACTTTGCACTTATTACCCAATTTCAAACATTTCTTCTCTGTCATTTCAACCCCTGTTTGTCTACAAGGAGGCTGAAATGTGAACAACCCTCAGAGACTTGAGTCCATCTGAAAGTTCATACCCTGAAGAAATAGGATGGTTACTTACTGGTGCTGCCTTTCCACCCCAGTGCCACTGAACAAAGCATGAACACTGATGAATGCTTTCTCTTGAGAGCATATCCATTCATATTCTGTAGCCTGAGGAAAAACACTTAGACATGGGCGTACAAGTTCTCTTTGTCATTAGAAAGCAAGAGTATTGTTGAACTGTGTTCCAGTTTTGTTGGCTTAGATGTTTTTACTTTGACATTCCTAGTTGAGCTTAAAGTAAGGTACGTTTTTAAATGTTAATTTTATGCAGCAGATCTGGTATCTATTTTAAAATGTCATAACCTGTTTTACTTTTTGTTTTCATTTGATTCCAGTCTCTTTTACAACTTTGCACGATTGAATTCATAACTAATTGACCAGTGCTCCCATTGTCAGGGTAAGTTATTAACTTTAAAAGTTAGCAGCGAGCCGAGCAAATTCATGAGGGTTAAAACTCGCTCAAGTATTTGAAATTCACCATCCTGCCATTTTAATTAAGGGCAGAGAGACATCTTATCTCCGCTGTAATTAATAGGAAAGAACACAGTTTCTGCAGTGCAGAATGAAAATGATGAGTGTGTGTGTGTGTGTGTGTGTGTGTGTGTGTGTGTGTGTGTGTGTGTGTGTGTGTGTGTGTGTGTGTGTGTGTGTGTGTGTGTGTGTGTGTAAGATGTGCTTGTGAGATGAAATAAGAAAATAGACTACTCATCCCTTCAGTCCACTTATCTCCTACTTTCCCCTCGAACCCTGTGTCTGTTTATGGTGAACGTTTTCCCACTATCAGATACTGACGGGGAATATATTAAGAGTTTCTTTTCCAAAAATATTACACATCCACTTTGAAGAATTGTGTCTGCATAATTTCTACTTTTACAGTATAAACTCTGGAAGTTGTATTAGCATGGAAGTCATTGAGTAAGAGATAATGTACAGCGAGCCAGTCACTGTTGTGGAATAAACCCTGACCGGGTGATGCAGGATCTTGATGTGAAGTATCGCCCTGAAGGGATTTATTTCACAACAATGACTGTACAAAAGCTGTACATTATCCCGCTTATTACACATCTACTTAAGAAATCAGTAATTTGAAACAAAAATGGTCATTCAGAGTCCGACATCAGAACTGCGTCCATAGCAACGGTCTGTTATTCATAGCAACAGTCTGTTATTCATAGCAACGGTCTGCTATAAAGAAATAACAGACCGTAGAACGCCTTAATTGACCAATCAGAATGCAGTATTCAACAAAGCCATGTAATAACAATATACATTATTTGTCATTGTTTTGTGTTGTAAATTGATTTCCAATAATAAATATATACATACATTTGCATAAAGCAAGCATATTTGCCCACTCTCATGGAAGATTAACCTGAATTTCAGAAAAAAGCAGAAAAAAACAATGCTATTTCTCCCTGTGTATCTGGAACAAGCTCCCAGAAAACTGCAGGACTGCTTCAACTCTGAGTTCTTTTAAAACAAAGCTTAAAACTTTCCTGTTTGCGGCTGCCTTTTATTAAACCAGATAACGATCTGACACTGCACTAGAGCTTTTACTCTTTTGTGTTTTATGCTATTTTAGCTTCTATCCTAGCTTTTATTTTTAGCTTGTTTTTATTTTCTAATCTTTAATGTTTCAATGTTTTTATGTTTTTATAACTGTTTCAATTATGTCTTAATGTTCTTTTGCACTTTGTCGCAATGTTCTTGAATGTTTATGTAAAGCACTTTGAATTGCACTGTTGTTGAAATGTGCTATACAAATAAAGCTGCCTTGCCTTGCCTTGCCTGTGTTGATTGAAATACACTCAAATGCTCTAATCAATCATGGGTCAATAATGGATTTGATATTTTCAGCTCAAATCATGCAGGTGCTACACTAGCCAGGAGTGGCACTGTTATTTTTCCATATAACACTGCTTAAATGAATGATTCCACTTGAGATAACAAAATACCTTTTCTTGAGGTAATGAGATAATTATTCTGTTAATTTGTAATCTAGATGGGAACCACAGTATATTGTGTTTACAAGATAATTAATCCGTTATCATGAGAAAATGATTTTGTTGTTGCGATAAGATAATTATCTCTGTGAGGGACCGAGCTGGCAGGCATGAGGAGTCACAGGTGCATTTTCAAGAAGAGGATTTTATTCACCCAAGAATGAGGCACGCAATTTACAAAATATGCAACAAAGTTCTGTGGTGCCCATAAAAGAGGTCAACTAAACATATGCTAACTTAAAGGAACAGCTTTTAGTGGGATCTATTGGCAGAAATGGAATACACTATTAATACGTATCTTTTCTTTAGTGTATAATCACCTGAAAATAAGAGTCGTTGGGTTTTCGTTACCTTAGAATGAGCCGTTTATTAGGGAGCGGGTCCGCTTTCTACAGAAGTCCCGAACGGACAAACCAAACAACTTTTCCTGCTTGAGCCGGAGTCGATAACATTAAGACAAATTGATAGATAGGGCCATCAGCGTTTTTACGTTGGCCATCGTAGTTCTCCTCCACGTTTTGCACACGGGAGAGGTTTCAATCTGCAACCTCACCACTAGATGGCACTAAATCCCACACAGTGTTCCTTTAAATAATATGTTTCTGGGTAAAACCATTGCTGCAAAATGAAATGCAGTCTACCCACCATATAACCAATATACTGTATGCTTCTCTGGTTCTCATCTTCACCACTGCTCAGCAGCATTACACCATTAAATTACGGCTCAATAATGCTTCCTGGTAACTCAATAATAATTTCCTTTTCTGTGACAACCACATGACCCTTCAGGAAGGAAGATGAATCATCCTCCACAGATTGCAACGGGAATGTAGCCCTCCCACCCCATCCTCCCGCAGTCACAATTACAGGTGCATGCAGTAAATACTGCACCTAATATACAGAGGATATCTTACGGCTCCTCATATCAGCCAATCTTCTCATTTCGGAGGAATACTCTACGACTGCCAGGAAATAATAGGGCTGGCCCCTGTGTTAATTGCATTTGGAGATTCAGAATTATACAGCAGTTGGAGTGTGAATAAAGTTATTTCCAAGCAGCTACTGTGAGGATTCCTTGTGAATATTAAAAGGTGGGTTTGTATAATGTGGGACACAAATGCGATGCATTCTGCTGGCAAAGGTACGCAGTGTGGGGGAGGTGGGCCGTTGATGTGGTGGATGCAAACATTTGCCTAATCTCTGTCTGACTTTAAAAAAGGGTGATGTTTGTGTTCTAATTTTAGTTCACAGTGGCTGAGATGCTCCTACTTGATTCTCACTGGATAGAGTTTGTGTAAATGATGCTCTTTCCTGACATGGCTATTACTGTCCATGCTATCTTCATCTGATTATTCAAAAGAAACACACCACCCGAGGATTCTTCACAAACACCGTATGTTGAGAAAAACAAAAGTAAAACCTTTCACAAAGAGTCATTACTGTGTTTTATCAGTCACCAACGGCTACAAAACAGATATGTAAGAAGAAATCTTAAAACCATGGGATGCAAATATGAAAGAAAACAACTGTGGAGTGGTGGTGAATTTAAAGCAGTCAGTGATGGCAGGTCACCAGGAGGGTATTATGAACTACAAAGGCTGTGGTGCTGCTGGGATGTTAAAATTAAAGAGAAGTTGAACCAGCAACAGCGCGGTTCATAAAATGTTCAATTATCAAGCTTCAGAGTCACTTGCCACCTGCCGTCCCCGCTTCCACAAACACATTACCGAGAGGAGCAATGCTAAGCAAACTGGGAAATGCTCATTTTCCATTATCTGGGATTTACACTGGGGCAACAATGAACAGCCTCTGCCAATTCAACAGGCGCCAAGCCAAGGAAGTGTCACGGTGACGGCTCAAGGTAACTAAACGAGAGGATTTCCAAACACGGCAAAACCTTGTTTTGGAGAAGTTATGAGGAACGAGAGAAGCTTTGCAGGATGTAATACATTAAACACTGATATATATACATTAATGTGATGTTGAAGCAAAATTATTCTTCGAACAGTGCATCATCAGCTTAAAAGCTTGTTGGGAGATCTGTTCCAAAACTTTATAGAGCCAGTCTTTCTGGAAAAAAGTATATGAGGTTCAATATTCTGAATTTAATAATAGAAATATGTATCTGTGATCTAGTATCCTTTATTTAAAGGGACAGTGTGTAGGATTTGGCAGCATCTACATGTAGTTTTGTGGTTGCTGATTGCAACCCCCTCCGTTTACCCCTCCCTTTCCAAGACTGTGGCAAAACCGTGGTAACACCGTTCGCCTCACTCAGAGGCCGTCCTTACCATAATAACACTATGTTAGAAGCAACAGAAGTTAGATGGCAACTGGCAGTACCGCACACCGCAGTTTTACAAGCATGTCGTAGAACTATGGTGGCCTAACATAAAACATGAAAGGCTCTTGCTAGAGTCAGTGTTTGGTTTGTCCATTCTGGGATACTGTAGAAACATGGCGGACAAGAGGACCCGTTCCCAGTGTATATATGAAGGGCACATTTTAGGCTAACAAAAACACAACGATGCCTAGTTTCAAGTGATTATACACTAAAGAAATATGAACATTATATTCCATTTTTGCCGATAGATCCCCTGAAATTCTACACACTGGTCCTTTAAGGCTCCTGTACATCCATGCAGGTGTTTTAAATGAATCTGGTTGATTAGACCTCTGCTCAGGTTGAAGTTGGGAAGGGGATTAAGCCACATTCATGTCATATCAGATATTGTAATTAAAAGTTTCAGACTTGTTAATACCGTTCACATCAACATTCATGTTGTAATTATGACTGGGAAACTGATTTTTTTCCCGAAAGCTCTGATATAGGTCTATATCTGCCTGAAAACCAAACACACATGGATGCCTCACACCACCCAAAGTCTGTCATTTAACCCACATTTAACAGATAATACGTTACACTGCCTTTGCACAGTATTTTTATCCTGTCAGATTGAAACTGTCAGATGACGTTGAACTTTGAAGTTGGCAATTTAGGAATTCGCAAGTAGTAAACACAAGAAACTTGCTTCTCTGCCATCCATCCCATATGTGAGAGCATAATGCTGCATTCATGTCATGTGGGCTCCAGTGCCAAGTTGGACATATTGGAGCTTTCAGAAAAATGGTTAATTACATGATTTAGTTACTTGAATTGGGTATTTTTAGGATTGAAAAAAGTATAACTTGTACCACCTTAGCAGAACAAAAACAAGCTGTACCCACTCATACAGTCCTGACAAGAGGTGTAATTAAGCAAAAACACTTGTCAAGGGGCTTTATAATGTGGGCTACACACTTTTGTAAGTGTGTTCCTTATTTGTTAGATGGTGGGTTCCTGATCCCCAAATTGCTCTCTGGGTGCTATACAGCAGCCCACTTCTCCTAAGGATGGATTAAGAGGTAACATTTCATGTACGTATGTGATGATTTTAACAAGGTTTTTTAATTGTTTTATCTACAACTGAACTTTGGTGTCAACTGTTAAATAACTGCTGGGTTTGTTTACATTTTCGAGTCGACGCATTTCAGCTTCAAAATGATAATATGTGACAATTGAGCGTGAGAGTTATGAGAATGTAAAAAGGCTTACTGACTTTATTCTATTAAGTCAACCACTTAATGAAGAACTACTTCAACTACTTTAAATGTAAAACTACTCAGGCCAGTTTTTTCATAGACCTTAATTTATTTTCTACAGTTTGACATTCACACTGTGTTCGTTAGTGGACTGTTATTTTGATCCTTGTGACTCTGTGGATATACTTATACCAATTCTCAAAACTAACAAAATACAGTGTTTAAATTCCAGCTTATAGACTATATATTATATAGATATTCAGATTTGTTTATATTCAAGATAAGATGTTATTAACAACACAATTGCAACTCATTAATGAAAAAATATATTTAAAAAAATCCTTAATACAAATCAAACATCAGTGCACCTGTGAATGCACCCTGTGTCAGTATATACGTCCGATTTATAAATGTCAGATTGGCTGACTTGTGTTTGCTCTAAACGACCTCTTTAAAGATCACATTTCTTGTTAGTGTCAACTCAGATGCATTTCGGAATAGATGGCTGCTTGAATAATGTTGGTGTATTGGCTGTTAAATTAAAGAAAAGCAGTCACATGTCAAAACTTCAATTTCTAAAACAGCAAAACATGTAATGTATT
>CAKAOH010026655.1:36182-54608 GCA_916701665.1 Sebastiscus tertius | reverse complement strand
GTTGACGCATTTCAGCTTCAAAATGATAATATGTGACAATTGAGCGTGAGAGTTATGAGAATGTAAAAAGGCTTACTGACTCTATTCTATCAAGTCAACCACTTAATGAAGAACTACTTCAACTACTTTAAATGTAAAACTACTCAGGCCAGTTTTTTCATAGACCTTAATTTATTTTCTACAGTTTGACATTCACACTGTGTTCGTTAGTGGACTGTTATTTTGATCCTTGTGACTCTGTGGATATACTTATACCAATTCTCAAAACTAACAAAATACAGTGTTTAAATACCAGCTTATAGACTATATATTATATAGATATTCAGATTTGTTTATATTCAAGATAAGATGTTATTAACAGCACAATTGCAACTCATTAATGAAAAAATATATTTAAAAAAATCCTTTATACAAATCAAACATCAGTGCACCTGTGAATGCACCCTGTGTCAGTATATACGTCCAATTTATAAATGTCAGATTGGCTGACTTGTGTTTGCTCTAAATGACCTCTTTAAAGATCACATTCCTTGTTAGTGTCATCTCAGATGCATTTTGGAATAGATGGCTGCTTGAATAATGTGGTATAATGTGAATAATGTGATGGCTGCTTGAATAATGTTGGTAATAATGTTGGTAATGTTGGTAATGTTGGCTGTTAAATTAAAGAAAAGCAGTCACATGTCAAAACTTCAATTTCTAAAACAGCAAAACATGTAATGTATTGAACTATAACTGTGATGCTATTTGTCTAGATATTGAACCTAAATTTACTTAAATCTGACAGATTTTATTTGGTTTGATTTGGGTGCACCCATTTGTTTGTATCTATGATATGTGCATTGTCTGTTGCCTCAGCGTAATCCTGTGGTTTATTAAGTTCCACCACCATGCAAAGGTGCTACAAATCCAAATATGTTATACTATATAAATATACATAGGGATGTCACGGTACCAGAAATCTAGTAGTCGATACCAATACCAGTTTCCACGATTCTCAATACCAAATTCGATACCACAGTAAAAACAAAACAAAACAATAATAAATCCCATGTAATTCAACACGTACTCATTACAAAAAACAGAGACCTGTAGCCTTTAAGTAATAAATAAAAAGAATTGACCCATTTTGTTCATTTTGGTGCCAAAGGTAGACAAAAACGCAAAAACGCTACCGGAGAGGCCAGACACACCGCCACCCGACGGTACAGATCAGAGTCAGCGCTCTGCACACATTGACCGTCATCTTTCTTGTAAAATGTCCGGTGTAGTCGGTAACACCGGTGTTGTCACAAGTTTATTAACCCCTGGGAAAAATTTCCTCACTGTCAAATCACTACCAATGACCAATACAGGCATCGTACGGTACCGTCGGTACTGTAGAAAAAGAGTATTGTCACTTTTTTAGAATTTTGGCATCGACTTGGTACCGAAGTATTGGTTCTCGTGACATCCCTAGATATACAGTATACTGTATATCAGTGGTGGCTACTGACTCAAAAAATTGGGGAGGACAGGAGGAAAACCAACCCATGGCATCATGTTATTTTACACTAGTTTGCTACTTATCTCTACTTTCTTTCTTTATTAATTGACCCATTTTGCTCATTTTGGCGTATCAGCAGCATTTTATCAATCGATAGTCAGGTAGACAGGTAGACCCCCACAGCGGAGCCCCGCTGCAAAAGCGCTACCGGAGAGGCCAGACACACCGCCACCCGACGGTATCCATGGCATCATGTTATTTTACACTAGTTTGCTACTTATCTCTACTTTCTTTCTTTATTAAACAAAAGCACATGTATTATTATATATTTTTCTTGTAGAGTAGTCTTTTATATGGCAGCATGTCTCAAGGATGATAAGTGCCAGAAAGTAAAAGGACTGACTCATTAATTTCTGCCTTGCTGAGTGAGGATGGGGCCAGAAAACAGTATCATAAACAAGGCGTTTGATGATCTATCTAGCACGAGTTCCTGTAAACACCTTCCAGAGTGGATTTGTGAACTGTTGGCCTCAAAGACAAGACCACCGGATCCAGGCAAACTTTTATATTCAAGATCTTAAGAAACTTAGGATATGAAAAGAAAACAGCATAAAGATGCCTTTCAAGTGACAAAGCTTTCTTCTTACAAATGTTTGCTTTTCTTCTCCGTGTGAAGTGAGAACAATTACTGGAAACACTTGAAAGCCATTTTGTGCACCGCAGTTGGGGGCTCGCTTCAGGGAGGCACTATATACCTCTACCTGTACTACATGAAATACAGATGCCATTAAGGTTTCCAAGAAAGAAGCTACACATTCTTCCACATCATTGGTTAAGGTCTGTGGCCAAATGGGAACAAAAGAAACCCACAACCGGCACATCACCAGCCAGCCAGCTGTTTTCATAGGCGCAGTCACTGTTTCTGTTTTTGTTGGAGAGCTGCAATGCTTCCAAACAGAAGCCTTGTTTTGCTCTCATTCCAAAATAAAATTATAGCATGTTTAATAGAAATTGTAATTGAAAATTTTGTAGGCAGGGAGTAACATTTCCCTCTTCTACTACACCTGCGTCCTGCTGGTGCATGACGCCATGTTGCTCTGCTATGTTTCTACAATAGCCCTGAATGGACAAACCGAACACTGACTCTATAGCAGAGTGTAAAACCGTGATACCGCCAGCCGCCCTCTGACTTCCGTTGCTGGATGGCCTCTGAGCGAGGTGAACGGTGTTACCGCGGTTTTGCACTTGGTGGCTCACGTTGCCGTAGTCTTGGAAGTGGAGGGATTCTCAGTTGGTTGCAATCTGCAACCACACCACTAGATGCCACCAAATCTACACACTGTACCTTTCAATTGCAACAGTTTTAAAACTGAGCATTCAAAACCTGCTAAGAAATATTGTTTTTTTTTGTCTACTGCCATTTACCTATTGTATTCTATGGGTTGTAAAGATAATAGTTCATGTCATTTTAGCTGTTTCTAATGATTGGCAGTATAAAATAGTTTCATATTTTGACTTTGATGCCTGATGAAGGTCTCTGACCGAAGTGTTTTGCATTTTTAATACATTTAGTGCTGCCTGTGTGGGAATTCAACACTGTCTTGGCATTATTCACATTCACATGCACCTGGCTGATCAGTTGTGCATTAGACAACAGTTAGAGTCTAGAAACAACCAAATAAAGTGTTTGTTAATCTTCATATTTAACCCGTCTTTAAAGGGGCATTTCATCGATTTTACACATGAAGTTTGGTTTGAGAGAAGTGAAGTACTACTAGTCAGGTTTTCTTGGGTTGAGCTTGAGATTGAAGGCTTCAGTTATTTCACAGAAAGCCTGCATTACAAACTGGGGGCGTGAGGTTTAAGAGAAGTGAGTATTTACCAGAGAAGAAAGGTCTAATGAAAGATGCTATACTAGAGAATAAAAGTCTGGATATGTCTGCTGCTGCTGTTTCAATTCATTTTTTATATGCCTCTTGTGAGACCTCCAACTTTATGAAATTATAATAGTAAATCACTGAACTCCTCTAATAAAAAGGCTATCAATAGGGTTTTAACTTAGAGGATTATATACTTTGTATAAATAATAAAGAAATAAAAAAAATCAAGCCAGAATAGAGTAGATCAAATATTAAAAAACACAAGAGGTATTGAATAAATACATACTAAATACTAAAACTCAGTGGCGTACTCGGATTAGTGGATTCAGACTGTCACCTTTGGGAGACAGAAAGACCAACTTAAACAAATGAATATTGCACAGTATTTTTACACTAAACATTCTTTACAGTCACTCACTGATAATCAATATACCAGTGTGATCCTGTGGCCCAGTGTTATCCAAGCCTAATTAGCCAGGTCTTGAGTCGTGGCTGGTTTCGCCCTGGTCCTGCCAGGTTTGGCAGGGGTCTAATGGCAGTCTAATGGAGTTTCTGGTTGTCAGCCAGACACACCACAGCTAAGCCAGCAGAGACGGGGATTACCTTGTAAGATAGTGTTGTTCATGTTCACAAAGAAAGCTGATAGATCTGTCTTTAGGATGTTCATACAACATGCATGAAATGTTCATAAGAGGCATCCTTTAAAGACTGTATTGCATTTTTTGATTTGATTGGTTACTAGAGCTTTCTGGTGAATATTTGTGCCAGTGAAAATGTAATTTAATTGCTGTCAATTATAACCCATTGTAAATCAAGGAGGACTGAAGAAGATGCTGGAGACATTACACTATTGTTGCAGTTTCTAAAATAGATAGATAAATAGATAAATAGGATAGGAGTTATAGATCACTTAATGACTCTTTAATACCACAACAAATTACACAATAGATTTTCTCCGTGGTTCTGCAGTGTAGCAACAACAGTTTACAACAATTTACAACAACAAACATTATAGCTTTTGTTATATGTTTTGCTTCCCCCTCAGCAATTCAGTGTAAAATGTGCTGAGCGCCTGGGACAAATATGCACACTATTATTATCTATGAGAAGAATAGGCACCCTGCTAGCCTTTTGAATCTGTATTTAGACCTCAAGTCGTGCAATTATCCATGTAGATTGGAATGAGCCGAGCAGGCAGGAGATCTGTCTTTTTTTAAAAAAGCTAAGGCACTGAGGGTGGTGGGAATTATATCTGCACATTGGAATTAGCTTATTTGAAATGTTTTGGATGATTGGTAGATAAATGTCTACCCTTGGTCTGCCAGTACTGGCCGATCGGTGTCACAATCGTCAATAACTACCCCTTCAGACTTCAACTTGCGTAACCTGCATGATCAACACGAGCGCAGGAAGGTGGCAAGGGCTCCAAATGTTGTATGAGAACTAGGACAACACTTTGTGAAATCACCTTCCTTGGTAGAGGTATGTCTGTGACCACTGAAGTGTACGTGGGTTAATAAAACCCATTAACCTAGGTACATGTGAAGGTGTGAACGAGGGGGTTATATGGGCCTAGTAGTACTTTTCTAGGGGGTCACTGCTCCACCCAAGGGGGACCAATACACAATACTGTGAGAACTGTACACCTAGTGAACACAAAATAGTATCACAAAATGAGGGCTGTCAAAGTTAAGGCGATAATAACGCTTTAACTCAAATTAGTTTTAACTCCACAAATTTTTTAAAATACATTATCGATTATGATACAGAGTGAAGATATTGGTATCATATGAAACTACAAAACCTAAGGAATCCATTGGTACCATCCATGTCATACTAGCTTGTCGTGAAAGAGGCAAAATAACGCTCCAAACTTACGCCACATTTTGCCGTGGAAAAACTGGCATGGCCAGCCATTTCCATTGACCTCTGACCTCAAGATATGGGAATGAAAATGGGTTCTATGGGTACCCACGAGTCTCTCCTTTACAGACATGCCCACTTTATGATAATCGCTTGCAGTTTTGTAATACATAGGTGAATCGTTTTTCTTCCCCACCCCTACTGGTTACAGATAACAAGTGTGAGGGTTGTGTAGAGAGGAGAGTCTTTCATGGATATATGCTTTGACAAGCAATAGCTTTCCCTACATACTGTACTTTCTAGACTGTAATATGTTTTTACAGCCCTGCAAGCTCAGCTACTCTGACAGTCTAGCATATCATGTACCATAGTCTGTGAGGAGCAGGCTGTGCTTATTAATAATTTGTGTTATTACTTTCCTTGAAAGAAAGTGGCTTCTGTGTCACCGGGAGTCATTGTCGAGATATATTCGTGACGTTAAACCTACTGTTTATTGTGTGTTTGTTGCAACACCTTGGTATATGTTATATTTATGTTGTTTCTTTGAATTCAAGCCTCATGAAAAGCAGTAAACACCAAAGCTATCCATCAGTGAAGAAAAACTCCAAAGTGGCTCAAACACTCCAATTCCTTCATGCCCTCAGAGAACAGAGAGGCAATCTAAAGCTAATTATAATGAACAGCGTGCCACAATGGAAGTGTTTTCTTTTTCTTTTTTTTCGGGGAGCTACAGCATATCATTAATCCCATGGCAACCGATGCAGCTTCAATGTGAGGCTCAGCGGGCCCCCTCTTACGTCTCTGAACCAATCACTACACAACGGTTGAACTCAAGTAAATCCCTTCATGGCACAACAAGCAAGTCAAGTTTAGTTTCTTGTCCTCGCACATACAGTTCAGTACTGTCTGTATCTCTTTTGAAATATTGAAAACATCAGGCCTAGTGCAAGTTTCAAGTGTTTGTCGTATGAACAACAGGGTTTCTGCTAGAGTTGGGTCGATTTCCGGTCCGGTGTACAATCATCACACCCTGCTTCTTCTTCTTATTTAGTTTTTATTGGCGGTTGGCAAATTGGGTTGTGGCTCAGAGGTAGAGCAGGTCGTCTAAGAATGGGAAGATTGGCAGTTCGATCCCTGTCTCCTCCAGTTCGCATGTGCATGTGAATGAATATTTAGATCCTGAGCAGGTGGCACCTTGTATGTATGGCAGCCTCTGCCGTCAGTGTATGAATGGGTGAATGGTGACATGTAGTGTAAAGCGAGTCCATTACCGCCACCAAGTGGGCTGGAATCCAGGGTTTCCACAAAATGTATTAGCAGAAAATACAATGTGCAGAAGAAAATACAGATTCCCTACTTGGCCATTTGATCAAAGGAGAATCACCGGTAACATAACCTTTGTTTTCCTCACCTCACAATATTATAAATTCCCACTGTTAGTATTGACTTTTGTTACCCCTCAGTCTCAACCCTCATCGCTCTCCGTGTGCAACACAGTATGCAAAAAGAGCATACTACAAATATCTCCATAACACCATCATCTGTAATAGCACACTGGAACATGTCATTACAATTGTCAAGCATGGCTGCGGTATGTATTCTGTCATGTATGTAATCAGAAAAACGATTTGCGTCTGAAGCAGGATTATCATTGCTTCGACCGCCTCCTGTTTTTCAATCTGTCGGAGAGCATTTCATGATAATGTCAATAGGTTGAAGTCAGACAAATAGGGCACCTAAATTTACGAAATCACTCGACATTGCCTGGTTGTGAAAGCATGAAGCACTGGAGCAAATCATTTGTTTAAAACACTTGTATTTTCTTGTCTTAAAGTTGCCTGTGGAGTTTTATTCTAAACAAAGTGTATACTTCTAGCCTAGGTTTTCTAGGTTTGGTCTACGTTTCAGTATTAGGTTTTGGGGGTACGTTTGTCTTCAATCTGTCTCCATCTACATTAAGGAACTGTGTCATATGGGTGTAAGAAAATATAATAAATGTTGAATATTGCGATATTATGTTTTGTGATATGACTGTATAGATTCTCAAAAACGCAGTATTGATTTTTAATTGATAACAGTTTACATTCAAAGATTGACTAAATCAATTCTTTATTTAATTTGTAAAGAGATGCACCCTCTCAGCGACTGTGATGAAGGCAAATGCAGATCCCACTGTTCAGATTGCATGAAAATGTAAACTTTTTCAAACACTTTAAACCCTTTTCCTAAAATTAGGGTTAAAAATATTGCAATATATCGCCTTGCTTAGAGTATCACAATATATTGAATCGTAACCCCTGCATCGTGAAATGTATCGTATTGCCAGATTCTTGCTAATACACAGTCCTGCTATGTCAGAAAAGCAACAGTGCTATAAATTTACAATATTGGTATGGTAATGGTCTCGCTCATTGAGTGTTTAGATGACATGTTAGAGGCTCAAGGAAGGCTTCTGTATGTCAATATATCAGATTATATTAGTATATCATTGACAGTAGTCAATACATCTGATTACAACCATCTGATCCAGTTTAAAGAAACTTTTCTGATCGATGATTAGTTCTTTTAGATTTGCCAAATCATAGCCTTTAATTCTCACATCCATCTGTGGCTTGTGTGAAATAAATTGCACATTGATACACAACGTAATAAATCTTGCCTTGTAAGTGGTGCTCGAGGCAAAATAAAAGACATTTTCCATGATCATCATTTCTAAAACCAAATATCATTTAGCAGAAAACCAACGTAACTCTGCTGGAGAACACCAGTGAGCTCCCAAATCAGATTTTCCCCCCAAGATATAGTGATGAACACACAGTACTTTTTGTCAAGCAGTCCAGCGATTAGCGATGTCTAGCGGGTTAAGGCCATTTGAGCGGAGAGGAACAAAACCACCTCGTTGCTTGTGCATTTCAATGAGAAACCACACATAAAAGCGATTTGCCTTCAAATGATTTTTCTTCCGGGGCCATCTTCTGTGAGTGTCCTCTCCCATTGAGTTCTTCTGGCATAAGAGCTCCATTACAATGATTTAGTCTGCACAGAACGAGCGTGCACTTGAATGAGAGCGTGCACATACACACATACAAGCACATACGCACTCATGCTTCAGGCCAAGGGACCCATCAATTAGAGTGGGTTCAGTCAAGTCATCATCATCTTCCTCTTTTCTTTTTTTTCCTCCCTCAGTGCACAGAAGTGGCACAATATGGACTCTCTCAGCCCCTTTGAGCGCTTTAAATCTGGAGCACTTGCATAAGAGTCTATTTTATAGGCACGTAAGCGAAAATAAATCCCAGATTCCGTCGGGGTATTGGGAGTGGATCTTGTTTTATGTCAAGGAGGGAAGGTGTGAAAGTCAGAAGGGTATTTTGGGGAGCAGAGATTGGCAGAATGAAGCTGAGGCCATCAGATCGTGTTTGTCTGCTGGTTTCTGTTTTGCTTTGTACCTCTGCTGTTCGCTGTCCTCTAGACGAAGGCTGTCATGCTCGTCAGGGAGCTGCATTTACCTTGTGCTGTCAGATGTCATCTCAGGAAGATGTTGGGCACAACACACACACACTCCACCCTCCCACGGCTGTCTTTGATTTCAAGTCCTATTCACTGTTTACAAGCTTATGTACCACTTTGATGTGCATCTATTACCAAGTGATATTTTATCAATGTGTATCCTCATTATACAGTAAAATGGCTTTAAATACAAAAACGAAAGCTGCACAAGGCTAACGGTGGGACACTACGGCAATGTTGGTCAGTCCACACAACATACACGCAATGTGTTTTTTGAGTAACCGTGAATGTAAACGTAACTTGTGTTTGTTTTAGGTGCTGTCAAAGTTAACGTGATAATAAAGTGTTTGTTTTAACGCTACTAATTTCTTAAAAACACAACGCAACTTGCGTTTTTGAACGTTGTAGCGGGCTCAGTTTTAGAGCTAGAGTGAAGATACTGGCATCATATGAGACTAAAAAAACCTAAGGAATCCATTGGTACCAACCATGTCAAACTAGCTTATCTCCTTCCGAAGGAGTTTAAATAACGCTCCAAACATGTTATAAATGCAAATGCAGATCGCACTGTTCTGATTGCATAAAAAAATAAACATTTTGAGTGGATGTTCTTCATACTACAACAGTTTTCCTAAAATTGGATTTCAAAAAATCACAATATATAGTCTTGTTAACAGTATCGCAATATATCACGATATATTGAATCGCAACCCCTGTATCGTGATACGTATCGTGATACGTCAGATTCTTGCTAATACACAGCCCTAGCATACACACACACACACTTTTCGGCTGTCGTACATTGACGCAACTCATCATTATTAAAACACTGTCATCCTTAAAGAACCAGTATGAATAAAATGCGGTATTGTACCATTTTTAACGACGGGGTATTGCGATACCTAGTCTAGTATCAGTATACCGTGCAACACTAGTGGAAACAACTGTATAATTCAAGCAGTCTTTATGCAACAGTGATGATTGACAACAAGACTACTACATCAGGTACATATCCACTCTGAAAACTTTCGAGCAATGCCCTTCCTGAACAACCTGTTTTGTAAGTCAATACGCTGATGGACTCCTCCAGCCCCGGGGTCAGAGCAGTGGCCATATTGATTTTACTGTTTATAAAGACAGTAGCAAACAGGGCATAGTCTGAATGCCAACAGCAGTGACTTGGAAAAGGCATAGCCTGGAGGTATTTCTGTTTTTCCCCATCTCTGCCTACCCTCTCTGTTTACCTTGAATGTATTTTACTCTCTCCCTGTGTTCTCACCATCACTGCCACTCTTCTGTCTGTCTGTGTCTGTCTCTTTATCGCCGACCGCATATTGTATTCTACATGGATGAGTAATTTTGAATAAGATAAACAAGAATTAGGACGATCTGACAAACACAGCTGTTATGAAACTGAGGTCCATAAGAGACAGTGTTTGTTGTAGGGAAATTCTCTACCGTCCAGCTATGGATTTCTCTGACAAGTTGATAAGTAATGCAATTAAATGGACTGCATGCTGCAGAACAGGGATTATTTATTCACGGCTAAAGCTCATTAAATTTTTGTTACAAAAGCTTCCTCTGATTCGTTTTATGGCACGTGTGTTTCGTTTTATCTCTTTCATGTGAATTCCTGAGGATTATAGGGAATAGTGAATTATTGCGTGGCGTCTATGACGTATGTTTCAGACTCTGATTTGAAAGGAGGTTAGCACAGATACAACAAAAACCTGCTTCCAAAAACAAGCAAACAAAAAAAAAGTTGCCTGCCTATCTACTCAGGCTGTGTCTCTCCCTGCCAGACTATTAGATACGTATCTAGATACACAGTCCACAATCTGATACAAAAACAAATACAGATATATTTGTAGATACAGTACACAAATTGTCACCTGAACCTGCAGCTCCCTCCTTACATTATTACAGGCAGACGTTTTCAGTGATAAAGCTCTAATCATGTCATACTAGCTTGTCACGAAGGAGGTTAACTAACGCTCCAAACTTGTGCTAAATTTTGGCAAGGAAAAACTGGAATGACAATTTTCAAAGGGGTCCCTTGACCTCTGACCTCAAGATATGTAGATGAAAACGGTTTCTATGGGTACCCACGAGTCTCCTCTTTACAGACATGTCCACTTTATGATAATCACATGCAGTTTGGGGCAAGTCAGCACACTGACACACTGACAGCTGTTGTTGCCTGTTGGGCTGCAGTTTGCCATGTTATGATTTGAGCATATTTTTATGCTAAATGCAGTACCTGTGAGGGTTTCTGGACAATAGTTATAATTGTTTTGTGTTGTTAATTGAATTTCCAATAGTAAACATGTACATACATTTGCATAAAGCAAGCATATTTGCCCACTCCCATGATGATTAGAGTATTAAATATTTGACAAATCTCCCTTTAAGGTACACTTTGATTAGATAACATTTTTTTATTCATTTGTGATTTAGTATTTGAATCGACTGACAGCCCTAGTTGTATTTTACCCTTTCTCTGTCTCTTGTATCATTTTTTTCCGATACGTGGTGGTTAATCTTTACACCCCTCCTATCAGTTACTTGACCTTTATTTGGTGGTTGACTGAATCCCTCTGGTATATCTCATTAACCAAAGCAGCAAGAATGAATGACAAGAAACATTAGTACTATTTAAGTAATTCTAATACCATATTAAAGCAAAGTTAATAGAATATTAACTAACTATTCCTCCAGTGTCTGATTTTTTTGTATGCAATGAAAACAACATTTATATTCAAAGCCTTCCACTTTCCAACAATACATAATAATGGAAATGCTGACACTGGGAGTGACAGAGCCTTGGCCAGTGTCAAAGCAGGTCCTCTTGGGGCAGCACAAAGTCTCGCTCCGCAAATGAACATAAGACATGTGGCATCACCTACCACCTTTTCTTAATTGCCAACTGTATTTATAGATAAAGGATTCAGCCATGAGGTGCTCGGGGGCAAAGCTGCAGATCTTTGCCATCTGTCAAGGGGGCTATTTTTCAGAGCCCTTTTTTGGCCATGCTGAGTAGCTTGTGTGTATAAAGGTAAAGAAACCGCATCCAATACCTAATTAATTTGGCTGTTGTAGATTATCTTTCATGACCTGAAAGTATCCTGTAATATTTAAGTATTAATTAAGTATAAATGCATGCATCAACAGGAACAATAAAAAAAGATTGCAGCAGTTTTGGGTTAGTCAGCAAACTTGATGAATTAGGGATTTAACTACTGAAAATCATTACAGGCCCATTAAAAAGCAGCTGTTGAAAACCCAAAGAGACATAAATAATAATTTCCTCCCTTTGTGCCAGAGGTCTGTAAATTCTGGGTGAGCCTCACAACATGAGCGCTGTCCTCTCAGATGACGGCTCACGAGGTGACCCTCAGCTTATCTTTGGGGGCTCTGCGTAACGCTCCGCGGCCCGGCACGCAATCACCACGGATGAGCGTTATTCTGTATCCTCGGGGCCCGCGAAAAGCAGATCTGCTACACAAAGTCCCCCCCCCATCCTTCCATCCCTACGGTTTATTTACCCTGATGGAGACTCGTGATTTAATTTGGCAAGATGGGAGTGTCCTTTTACCCTTGCCCTGTGCTGCTGGGTCTTCACACGGCCCTCTCTAACCTCTTCACCTGCCTGGCCTGCTTAGACTGTGCTGAGTCACAGAATAACATACTTTAGAGTCTGCATGTCTAATATGTCATGGTAGGACTTTACAGATGTTTGTTACTCCTGTTTTGTTCGCTGTTCTTTCATCTAATGTGATATTTGACTAATGCCAGGAGCACGCTACACGAGAATCTGATTTCCCCTCTCCAAACAATGGTCAGCAAATCCCCGATTTTTTGATGGTTCTAAAGATTATCTCTCCAGATATTCCTGAGATGTGAGGTATGTTAAGTCGCCGCGATACATCGACTATATTCGATGTATCGGCCACCCCTATCTGGACTGTCTCGGTTTTGTCTCGTCAAGAAAGCATGATCACACACTAACCATACAGCGTGGATTTACACGTCACATTCATGTCAAAATAATTCAGATTTCATAAACCTGTGAGTGAGATGAAATTGAATTCAAACTCTGAGGTTTCATATTTTCAGCCATGCAGTTATTTCTTCTCATCAGAGTTTAGCTGCCAGCTTCAACAAAATGAACTGAATTAGTTTAAATTACTTTCTAAATTATTACTGCTGCAAAAAATGCTTGGTCAGGACAAAAAGATGTCTTACAGGCTGGTGATTATTAGATACACGGTATGTGAAGGTCATTCCAAAGTTGTGCTCGCTGCCATCGGCGCTGAGGAAATAAGGGTCATGTAATTTTAATGGCTGCAGCGAGGCTTTCCGTTTGTTTACCTGGACAGCAATCTTTGCTTATCAGGGCAATAAGATGTATTGATTACTGATAGTGTGTGCAGATGTCAGACATAGGACAGGGATGTAGGACACTGTATGCAAAAAGAGTCGTCTTCCTGAGGTGTTTTATTGAATTTTGCAAAACGCTGCCCTGATGTACATGTTGTACATTGTGCAGTCTTATTGCACAAGTTCATCATGCTTGTAGTACCTCTGTGCACACTGTGCTTTTACATAAACTAGGGCTGTTAAAGTAAATGCGATAACGTGTTAACAAATTTGTTTTAGCACCATTAATTTCTTTAACGCATTAACGCAACTTGTGATTTTTAAGGTTGTGATGGGCTCAGTTTTAAAGAGGAGTGAACATACTGGTATCATATGAAACTAGAAAACCTAAGGAATCCATTGGTACCAACCATGTCATACTAGCTTGTCGCAAAGGAGGTTAAATAACGCTCCAAACTTATGATAATCACATGCAGTTTGGGGCAAGTCATAGTCAAGTCAGCACACTGACACGCTGACAGCTGTTGTTGCCTGTTGCCATGTTATGATTTGAGTTTATTTTGTATTTTAAATGCAGCACCTGTGAGGGTTTCTGGACAATATTTGTCATTGTTTTGTGTTGCTAATTGATTTCCAATAATAAATATATACATACATTTGCATAAAGCAAGCATATCTGCCCACTCCCATGTTGATAAGAGTATTAAATACTTGACAAACCTCCCTTTAAGGTACATTTTGAACTGTTAAAAAATGTGTAATTAATTACAGTAGTTTTTCTTTTCAAAGCCCTCAACAACTATAATTATTTGTTCAGCACAAGTAAATCTGAGTCATTTTTATATCTGCCATCTTAAACAAAGAGCAGCCTTTTAACTTTTCACTCTGCCATTTGCTCTTTGGCTAAAGAAGCACAGATTAAATTGGGCAATTTTCACATTTGTATTAACCTTAATGTGCATTATTAAGCTCCAATTTTCTATGGTGACAACCAGCACTGATGTCGAGTTAGGTTGGGTGTGAGGGATTATCTTTATTTTATCTCGTCATGCACCTAGAGGGAAGAAGAGGAGCTACGGCATGATGGGTAATTACACTGCCAGATTGACTGCTTTGCTGGTTTTATCCAATGTCTCTAAAGCTGAGACACTTTTACCCCTCTGTCTGTGACAGTCCTGATAGGGAGATAGAACCAGGATTTATATTCACTACATGCTAATAGAAAGATTCAGTATAAAGTAACGTATCCCATTACGTTTCAGTCTGATTTTATTGTAAAGCTAAATCAGTCATTGTGATAGCAGTGTTATTTGTCTGTGTTTGGATGCAGCAGTACACTTTTCACTTTAACAAACACACCGACAGTGTTAGCTCCCCGAGCTGCTGCATTCATTGTCAGCGTTTGTAACCCCCCTCCTTTGTTAATTCCACTTTTATCGGACATCCTCCTCCCACCTTGGCCCCCCAGTGCCGTGTCACACAATGGAGTCAGACCTATTCCAAAATTGCAGACGCCTCAAAATGAAATATCTTATCAGGGTTGAGCAGCCTGAGCCAAAGCACCTAGAATTCAGGGTTTACATGTTAATGAGGGGATTCAGAGTAAACAGTCAAACCCATCGAAGAGCCTCTGTCTTTGTTGGCAGCCGCCCTGCAACACAGTAACAGTGCATGCCTGGATTTATTCTGTAAAGTGTTCCTCCTACTTTAAAAAGTCATTTGTAGTTTATAATTGAAAGAGGAGCCTCAAAGTTTTACTAGAAGGAGATTTATTTTAGTCCTGTCAAATATTTCAGAGCTCTGTGGGTGTCACCTGGAGGTGACAGACCACCTCTATGAATGTGTATGCATGCATTACCTGTGTGCATACCGGTAGTTACATTATAAGTGATGTAAACAGGTGTTAAGGGACTCACTATCAGCAAACCATTTTCACCTATAGGCAATATTTCCAGGTGTGATAACGCCCCAGGTAGCCAGCACTTTGTCAACATTGCTGTTAAGCACAATCAGTGGTGGAAAGTAACTAAGTTAATTTACTCAAGTACTATACTAATGTACAATTTTGAGGTACATTTTCCATTTTCTGCTACTTTATACTTCCACTTTACTACAATTTAGAGGCAAATATTGTACTTTTTGCTCTGTTACATTTATTTGATAACTTGAGTTACTTTTGCAGATTACGATTAATGAAATCAACAAATAAATGATCATGTATTATTAAAGGTTAGAATAGGATTAGATTTTATGTATGTATGTATGTATGTATGTATGTATGTATGTAAATAATTAAAATTAGTAATTGTTAAATAATTTACCAGCAGCAACATTAAAGTGATGACCACACTGATGCATCGGTAATTATAATCCAATAATTAGTCTGCAATGAGACATTCTGCATAATGGACACTTTAACTTTTGGTACTTTATGTATATTTTGATGCTAATTACATTAATATATGCATGACTTTGACTTCACACTGTGGTATTGCTGATTTAACTTTAGCAAAAGATCTGAGAACTTCTTCCAAAACTGTTATGTGTGTTATTTTATATGAAGTTGGCTGATGCTGACAAAAAACTTTTCATTGATTTAAAACCATTTTGTGAACAACAGTTCTGTCTGGCACGTAAACAGTAGACAAGAAATTGATAAAAGCTGTTCAAAGCTTTTCAGCCATCTAAAAATGTTTTTTGAAAGACTACAGGAATTAAAGAAGAATAGATGTTTGTTGATCAGTTTGTGGAGTATTTTTTAAATCCTACATACCAGTAGTCACTCTGAGAATACAATGACATGTACGTGTTGTAGAACTAGATTTTTCTTGGCTCAAATGTTTGTGACATTGTAGACTATAAACATCTGTGAGCTTGTAATCACATCATTTTGAGAGTCAGTTTAGCATATCAATGCATATTAACAGCATTAGAGCTGCTTAATTGATTAATTGATTAATCGATTAGTTGTCAACTATTAATCTGTTTGAGTAATTTTTTAAGGAAAAAAAAGTCTAAATTCTCTGATTCCAGCTTCTTAAATGTGAAGATTTTCTGGTTTCTTTACTCCTCTATGACAGCAAACTGATACAAGACATTCGAGTACGTCATCTGATCCACATTTTTCACCATTTTCTGACATTTTATAGGCCAAACAACTCATTTATCAACAGATTAATCAATGAAAATAATCTTTAGTTGCAGCCCTAATCTGCACATTAGCTACTTTTAAGCCACACACTAAATACACACACTGTTTTTATCAGTTGCAACCTACTTCTTAAATGTGCACACTTCAATTGAAGGCATTCAGTCTATAATCTTGCATCTGCTGTTCATCACAAAAAAATAATACTTATCAAAACTGACTGAATACACATTTCTTTACATTTCTACGTCTCTCTTTCACGCCTCCTGATCTGGAGATCATTCATCTATTTTGTGCAAGCAAGGGCCTTTTCAAATTACCGCATCTTACTTTCATCCTCATCTGATATTCCCCCATTTTGACATCTGTTATACCTTCTCCCCTCAGAGAACGATGAGACAGAAAGTAATGCAAAGTACAGCTCAAGTTGTGTTTGTATTGGACTTCCTAAGGCTGCACCCCCCCAACTTGGACAGATGTTCTGCTGTTGCGATCAAACCAGAGAAAATACGTCAAAGAGACATTCGATTAATCATTCTGACAACAACATGAATCGCATATGTTCAGAGACCAGAAATTGTCTGAAATGGAAACTGCACATTTCTCTTAGCTTTGCATTTCTTTTGTTTTTTCAGGGCTCATTAGCTGAACTATAACGTGCACAACTACATCCAGAGAACGTATAACTAAACATACAGTAACACTACAGAAAAAAAGTAGAGCCGAGAACCGTTATTACTGTCATATGTCCTCAAAACTTTTTTAAAAAAGTAAGCTTGGCTGTCCTGAATGCTTTGGTGACAGCTTATCCCAAGATAATACCAGCGGTTGATTTCTCTTGAAGTTATGTGGAGGTGTGCACGCTGAAAGTGAAAATGAAAAAGAAATGAACAATGCTATGAAAAGAAAATACAGCTCAGGGTTTTGAAGGAAGGGTGAGGCTTAGCTTTACTGATTTTTTTTATGCAAGTTTCACAATAACAAAAGTAACTTTCAAATTATGCATCAGTGGCAAAAGTTGCACAAAAGAAATTTATCGACTTGAACTTAAAGAGAAAGGAACATTATATTCCTCAACAACTTGCCTTTTCCCTTTCGTGTTGAATATATTTGCGACGAAAAAAATCCATACAGATGAATCCATCTGCGCTAACAGCTGCAATTACTGTCAGCTCGAGATCTGACAGTGCAAAGCCATTGAGCCCCGCCAATAACATTTCATATATTCCCTCTGCTTCTTTAAAAAAATATAATTTGTGATGTACTTTGAATGGATGCACTTGATGCTTAGCTGTGGCTGTGTATCAGCTAACCCAGAAAATTACAGGGGACTGTTCAGTTGCCTTGTTGATAGGCTTTAAGTTGTTGATGGTGTGTGTAGAGCTAGATTCATAGGAATCATTTCAGCTTTTGATGTTATATTGATGTGACGTCTTAAAAAAGGTCTGGGGAAAAAAAATGATTCACGTATGTATTGCAATTTTCTTTTTTATGATTTTGAAATAGATTTTTTTAATGCCAGAATCGATATTTGCTTCATTTGAGTCTATGTGGAGGTAGAAGGAAGTTACCTCTTTTATTGTTGTAGTCTGAGTATCGTGACATCATATCCATTCCGTAGCCGCCTAAACCAAAACAAACCGCAGCCAGCCGAAATAAGAAAGAAGAAAACGGTGGAGGATCTGCGTGGATACGACCTGCACCCTCACATTTTAAATCCAAAGTCATAAACACTACACATACAGTTAAGTATGGAAACACTTTTGCCAGGAAAAGCAGAGCTAGACATCACGGCTAAAGCTGCCTGCTAACTCTGTCATGGACAGGAAACATTGCCGTATTGTGGTAACGTGCGGTCAAGCAAGCTGCCATCTCATCTCCGTGGTCAAATCGGCCGATGCTACAACTATAGAGCACCCGTATACTGACATTTACGTTAAATACATTCAAACGGCCCGATGGAGCTGACCATGGATGTATAAAGCTAACGGGAGAGCTAGCGACGAACTTGACGAAGTTAGCGGAAGTATACACGTGCGACTACGTCCGGTTTTCAAAATAAGGTGTTGAAAAAAAATTTTTATTTGATTTGTGGGTTGATGGAAAAATGTAATGCCTGACAATGTCTGATATATTTGACTTCAGGACATCTCTGACTA
>CAKAOH010026655.1:0-36162 GCA_916701665.1 Sebastiscus tertius | reverse complement strand
GATTTTGAAATAGATTTTTTTAATGCCAGAATCGATATTTGCTTCATTTGAGTCTATGTGGAGGTAGAAGGAAGTTACCTCTTTTATTGTTGTAGTCTGAGTATCGTGACATCATATCCATTCCGTAGCCGCCTAAACCAAAACAAACCGCAGCCAGCCGAAATAAGAAAGAAGAAAACGGTGGAGGATCTGCGTGGATACGACCTGCACCCTCACATTTTAAATCCAAAGTCATAAACACTACACATACAGTTAAGTATGGAAACACTTTTGCCAGGAAAAGCAGAGCTAGACATCATGGCTAAAGCTGCCTGCTAACTCTGTCATGGACAGGAAACATTGTCGTATTGCGGTAACGTGCGGTCAAGCAAGCTGCCATCTCATCTCCATGGTCAAATCGGCCGACGATACAACTATAGAGCACCCATATACTGACATTTATGTTAAATGCATTCAAACAGCTCGATGGAGCTGACCATGGATGTATAAAGAGAACGGAGCCAACAGGAGAGCTAGCGACGAACTTGACGAAGTTAGCGGAAGTATACACGTGCGACAACGTCCGGTTTTCAAAATAAGGTGTTAACAAAAGGAACTGTATATACAAAATACATATATGGAAATATGATTGATTGGATTACATTCACCAGAAATATAAAACATTACATGTCCCTTATAAATTAAAAAGAAAATACCACTAATTTGTGAGGGATTTTTGGGTTGCTGTAAAAAAAAAAATTAGAAATAATATATAAAATATTTGACATCAGGACATCTCTGACTATATACATGGTGAAAATCAAGCATTCTTACTGTATTAATTTAGATATTTTTCAAATTAAAAGTCCCTAGAAGTGTATGATACAAATTTTCAAAAAAGTTAACAAATATTGCAATAAATCATAATATCGTATTGCAATATTTGTAGAATTGCCATACTTAAAAATCCCAATACATATCAAATTGGCACCCAAGTATCGTGATAGTATCGAAACGAGAGATAGGTGTATCTTCCCAGCCCTAGTCTTTACCACAGAAACATGCAAGTACCAATTATAAGTCTCTTTATGTATGTGATGCCATGTAACACTTCAAAACCAGTTACTGTCACTAGGTGCAATTCTCTTTGTGAAAACACCAAGGCTAAAACATGAAATGATTGTCCCTCCACAGTTTAATGACTTTTTCCACAACAGCTTTGTGCCCTTCAGCTCAACTTTCCATATAAAACCACTGCTAGCAAAAGCACTTCATAAAAACACTCGGCAGGAGGTAGTCCACCCCATTGCCCTCGGCGCAGCCCTCCAATATAACCCGGACTTCATCTCCCGGCAGAATCGGCTGTTTGATATTCCCCACCATAAATGAAACATATTCTGTGTTTTGCAGGACCGGCTCGTCTCTGCCCTCTGGTTTGATTCGAGAGTGCCTCTGCTCCATCTTTATGCAAAGCACACTGATGAAGCAGCCACTTATCATTAAGTGGCTGCCGTTGTTATACATCAAGGTTTCATGTTATCAGCTAATATATGCATTATTAATCCAGACGAGGTACGGCGTATGTCTTTATGCATACCTATTAGCGGGGAGAGATATTAATTCCTACCCACGCCTACAACTCCTCATCAGGGGGGGAAGACACGTTCACATGACGATGTTGTCAGGACAGTGTGTTGAAACTTTTGTTTATGACACCTTGTTCACACACACAGACAGGGAATATTGTGGTACGATGATCGTGGTTCATCCTGTCGAGAAACAAGGTGCTCTGATCCCCATACTATTTATAGAAATGTCCAGTCATCCAGAGCAGACATATTTAGCATTCAATGTGTGTGAAGAAAGACAAAATGAAAGGATCATATTAATAGTTTGCGTCATTTAATCTAGAAAAAAACAAATATAGTTTGTATTACGCTAACCCGTTTCCACAGAATATCATAACTTTTTAGATGAAAGCCAGATCTCACCCATTGATTGTTGTAGTACCATCACATCACTCGACAAATGTGTGCTCTAATTACATACCCTCAGTGGTGGAAAAAGTATTCAGATCTTTTATTTAAGTAAATGTAATAATACCACAGTGTAGATATACTTACAAATAAAAGTCCTGCATTCAAATAGTTACTTAAAACCCCCCTTCAGCCAGTTTTACTTTACTACTTACTACTTTTGGTGTTATTTTATCTTATCTTATATATTGCTTTTAGTCGCTGAGTTGACCCATCCTCTCATCATATATATTTCATAGTACCATTGACCCTGTATTAACCTGCACATGACAAATAAAACTGAAACTAGAATACTCAAACTTTTATATGAAGATTTACAGATAATTATTTTGAAAAGCAATCATGAACTATTTGAGATTGTACGCTATTTCACGCCTCTGCGTCTGGAGAAAGCATGTTGCAGTAACAACAGTGAACAGCAGTGAACTTGTTCTGCGTTAAGGCTGTCAAATAATCAGCTATAGGTTTGCCGTCTCCAAAAGTCTATAAATAGTATTTATCTTTTAAAGTATTACACAGGCTGTCTGTTGTAGCCTAAACAGGGTGGCATCCCTGTACTAGTCAATAATCCCTCACCAAGATTTCAACCAGAGTCCCACGTGTTGCAGCAATGGCAAGCAGCAGATGATTCGCAGCATTAGAGACAGAGCGAAGAAGAGAGAAGGAGAGGAGAGGGAGGGAGGGGAGGAGGGAGGTTGGGGTGCCATTGCTCCGTGTTATGTGTCGTGTAGCAGCAGATTTGAGAGGAGAGGAGAGGAGGAGGTATCTAACGGCAGGGAAAAGCGGAAACCCCCGGGTGGGGGTGGGGGGGAGGTTTGTGTCAGCCACATGCTCCGGCTGGTCCTCACTGAGCCAGGCTTTTTGTTATGCTGATTTACTCAGCCCTTTGTCCAAGACACTGATGGAGTGTGTGTGCGAGGGGGAAGAGGACAAGAAAGAATGAAAGAAAGAGTTTAGAACATATTGCAGACTATATGTGGAGTAGACATATCAATAATCACATATTCAGGGGAGAAAGAAAATAATAGCAGCACCTTACAATATCTCACTATTCTATACGATACTTGCTCAATAAATACAACCCATTCATGAAACTGAAAATGTTCAATTATTGATGAGACTGGGTGAAAAAGTTGTTAATCCAACTGCTATTTCAGGACAATGATTTGTAGTTTTGTAAGAACTCTTTCTACAGTTATTATTCAATATTCATTATCTTTGCAGCTGCAGGTGTAAACACGTGCTGTCATCACATACAGCTGTATGATGACGACGGCATTTATTGGTTCCAGCAGGAAGTTTGACTTGTTCACCATCATTAGTAGTCCTAGTAGGGGTGACAGAAGGTTCAATATAACAGACACAGTAAGGCAATAAATGGCAAAGCAGTAATGAACAGTAGGGCTGCCCCATCGGTCGTTTTGGTCTTAGTCGACTAAGATTTCTTTAGTCGATCAGTTGTTTTTTATGCTTTTTTCATGCTGAATGACTAATTTCCAAGAAATGTATGAGTACCTCTCTGGTAAACACAATATTTAAAGTGGTGCTTTTGTTTGATTCTTTGTGGAGAAACTCAGTTTTACAAATCTGTCGATTAAATCGACTAATCCATTAGTCGACAAAATCGTATAAGTGTTAGTTGGTTAAGAATTTCTTTGGTCGGGGACAGCCCTAATGAACAGCAACATTACACAAAACAGAAAGGTTCACTGGAAGATGTAATGTTTGGAACGGGGATGTTAATCGATTTAAATTTAATGGCATGATTGTCCATAGTTAATCACAATTAATCGCAAATTAATGACACATTTTTTATCTGTTCAAAATGTACCTTAAAGGGAGATTTGTCAAGTATTTAATACTCTTATAAACAGGCAAATATGCTGCTTTATACAAATGTATGTATACATTTATTACTGGAAATCAATTAACAACACAAAACAATGACAAATATTGTCCAGAAACCCTCACAGGTACTGCATCTAGCATAAAAATATGCTCTAATCATAACATGACAAACTCAAGCCCAACAGGCAACAACAGCTGTCAGTGTGTCAGTGTGCTGACTTGACTATGACTTGACCCAAACTGCATGTGATTATCATAAAGTGGGCATGTCTGTAAAGGGGAGACTCGTGGGTACCCATAGAACCCGTTTTCATTCACATATCTTGAGGTCAGAGGTCAAGGGACCCCTTTGAAAATGGCCATGCCAGTTTTTCCTCACCAATATGTAGCATAAGTTTGGAACGTTATTTAGCCTCCTTTTCGACAAGCTAGTATGACATGGTTGGTACCAATGGATTCCTAAGGTTGTTTCTAGTTTCATAGGATACTAGTATTGTCACTAACTACCTTCTAGCTTTAAAACTGAGCCCGCTACAACCTCGGAAAGATTGATTGCGTTTATGCGTTAAAGAACTTGTGTTGTTAAAACAAATTTGCGTTAACGCGTTATTATCGCATTAACTTTGACAGTCCTAGTTTGGAAAATACTGAAGGTAGCTGTAAGCTTTGACTTCTGTCACTCACAGAAGAGATGAAGAGGCTAAATGCATAGTGATAAATCAAAACATTAGATATTTGGAACCTGAGAATATTTGGAGCTTAAAAAACAAAGACTCGATGAGCAAAATTGTTGTAGATTAGTTTTCTGATCAACTAATAGAATATTTATTTCGTTGTAGCTCTTGTATTTACTGAAAGCAAGAAATATTGAAAGGAACGAATCTTAGAAGGCACAAAGATGAAGAAATAAAGGAAAGAAAGATGGAAGGAGGAAAGAGTAAGGAAGGAATGAAGGGAGGAAACGAGAAACAAAGACAAAGAATAAAAGAAAAAAATGATAAAGAAAGAAAGAGAGATACTGATGGTGGCACACGTCAGGATGAGAAGTGACCTAATCAAGGGTAGAGTATACAAGTGTAACAGAGAGAGAGAGAGAGAGAGAGGATGACAGAAGGTGTCCCTCTCCCCAGTGTCCAGCCCCCAACTTTGACGTCACAGACTGAGAGACACAAAACAAGCCGCTCTCAGCTGAGCTCCTCACTCCATTCCTACTCACACACACTCTCCGACGCACATTCACGCCTGCCCTCAGAACACGCCGCGACACTTGCCTCGACACCTGCTCGGCGCTCAGCCGGTGCGCGTGGGTGAGCAATCATCTCTACACCAAAACACTGCACTCCAGCAACAAGAAAAAAGCACTCTCACTCCTCAGGACTGAAACATGCTGCGTCTCTAAGTGAGTGATTCTGTGTGAGGCTGCCGACTGGGAGGACAAAAAGGAGCGCTCCGACTCCCAACCCCGACCCCCGTCCCAAAAAAAGCAGCAGATGTGACAGAAGAGGAGAGGCGGAGAGAAAGAAACACAATCCCCCCGACCCCTCCTTCCCTCATCTGGGAGAACAATACCCAGCCTCCAGTTGGAGAGGGTCAGCTTTTGTCCCTCTCCCCACGCTCCCGCTGAAGAGCAGACAGACGCGCTGACACATTGACCCGCTGCTGCTGAGAGGAGAGGACGGTGCAAAACAGTTCCTGCGCTTTGCACGGTTTTTGATTCAGTACTTGGACAGCTCCTGAGCGACAACCAGCGCGAGTGTGTGTTTCCATGAGTGTGTAGACTCTTGTTTTGGTTTGGAGACCCAAGAGATCCACAGATGGAGCCCCCGTGCTCGCTCCAGCTCGGCCCCTGTGGCCCCTCTCCATCCCTGGGATCGCCGAGCAGCGCTGTCAGCTTCCAGCGGTTGGAAGAGAAGCGGCTCTTTGAGAAGTTTTGGAAGGGGACGTTCAAGGCTGTGGCCACCCCGAGACCGGAGAGCGTCATCGTGGCCAGCATCACCGCCCGCAGGAGGGTGACCAAGTGAGTTCTCTACTTTCTAGTCGCGGTCAAAGAACAAACACATCTTGTGGTATTTTCCCCCTCATCTGAAATGTGTTTGCTGCTTCAGTGAGTTGTCAAAGATTGAAGTAACTCTCCATTGCAATGCATGCTTGTTTATAGGAAACATCAGCAAGTATTTGTGGAGTGATTGCCAAGAAGGACAAGCAATTTTCTAAATCTACTGATGCCAGAACCAACAAACTCATCAGCTGTGTCAATGCCAAGACATCCCTAAAGGTTCTAGCATTCATCATGTCTCGCAAAGTCAGTCTAGCACCAGAGATTATGATTTTGGTCCTTTACAGGTCAAAAGGCATCTAGTTGTTATCAGTTCAAAAGTGATTATTTTAGATGTCCAGGTCAGTGGTTTTCAAAGTGAGCTCTGGAGACCTCCAGGGGTCCTTGAGGGAGGTTCCAGGGGGTCCCCAGCAAAAAGGGGAATCATTTATTGTCACTGTAATTCCATCCATAAGTAACACGATGACAGAATGTATGACTATTTTGGTCTTAGGTTTCATAACACTTTCTGTTATAAAATAGAGCTGTTAAAGTTAACGTGATTATAACGTGTTAACACAAATTTGTTTTAATTTCTTTAAGGCATTAACGCACTGAAGATACTGATATCATATGAAACTAGATAACCCAAGGAATCCATTGGTACCACCCATGTCATACTAGCATGTGGCAAAGGAGGCTAAACAACACTCCAAACTTGCGCTAGATTTTGGCGAGGAAAAACTGGCATGGTCATTTTCAAAAGGGTCCTTTGACCTCTGACCTCAAGATATGTGAATGTAAATGGGTTCTATGGGTACCCACGAGTCTCCCCTTTACAGACATGCCCACTTTATGATAATCACATGCAGTTTGGGGTAAGTTATAGTCAAGTCAGCACACTGACACACTGACAGCTGTTGTTGCCTGTTGGGCTGCAGTTTGCCATGTTATGATTTGAGCATGAGGTGTTGAGATGTTGTTAATTGATTTCCAATAACAATCATATACATACATTTGCAAAAAGCAAGCATTTTTGTCCACTCCCAATGTTGATAAGAGTATTAATTACTTGACAAATCTCCCTTTTAAGGTACATTTTGAACAGATTAAAAAGTGTGTGATTAATTTGCAATTAATCTTGATTAACTTTGGACAAGCATCAGTTAATCGTGATTAAATATATTAACCGATTGACAGCTCTAAACTCAAAACGTCTTTGGTGCTGATTTATAAACCAAACACTTTGTATGCAGTGGCACACGTGTGACATACGACCAAACACAGCTGGCATGAAGAGTGTGACGTTCACTTAATTGTCCCCTTTAAAGGTCACATGACAGCATCTTCATGCCTCTAATGTCACACTTGTCCCCTCTTTCCTCCCTTGTGACATGGCGTTGTGCCAGTGTCTGTTGAAGGAGCAACATGTCACGTGTTTGTTCCCCCACTTTCATCCCTCCGACCAAAGGTTAGCCTGAGAGAGGGGAGGAGAGGGAAGGATGAATATCTGTTGCCCTTTCTCCTCCTCATCCCTTCTTTTTTTATCCCATCCTTGCTCTTGTGTGCGCGATCAACCATCACCTGCTGGCTCTGACAACTTTATCCATTGTATCATGCTCTGCTCTGCCTGCTGCGCCTGTTTGTCGAACACTACACAACAGTGGCGATGACACTGCTTTGCCTTTGAGAAAGACGTGCAACAGAACACGTAACGAATGTTCAAACAGGTAGAACATTTACACAATTTGCGCGTGCGCACTCGCATATCGAATGATGGAGCCTGCTTGGGTGACCTTTGAATGGTTTTGACACCCACTATCAACTTTCTCTTATGTGAAATTAGCTATGTTAATGAGGATTAGAATGGCCCATTTCATCCTACATCGGCACAGGCAGCGCAACACACTGAACCAGATAATGTGTCTTTAATGGGTTCTATTACAGCAGGGCCGTAATGCTGCACATGGCCTGGTTATAAAAGATTTTATTAGCTTGTGGGGTATGACAAAAAAAAAAAAATGATTGGAAGAATATGACCAAATATGTCTTTTTTTTCCAGCTCAGCGATCTAACCAAATAACTGCAGGCTTAATTTTTCTGTCAATCAACCATAGCGTGGTACGGACGATAGATTCAGATCTATTTGGAGAAACTGGCAAAAAAAAAGAAGAAAGAAACGGAGCAAATGAACCCACAAAAAAAACTTTAATGTGGCTGGCTGCCATGAACTGAGCAGCCTTTTTTTTCTTATATCGCCTGAGACTCTGGAGCGGGGCCCAGCTGTCTCTTCAGCTTTAGCTTCTCTAGGAAGGAAACTCTCCTCAAGTGGCTTCGCCCCTCCAACGGGCTGCATCCGGGTGACAGTGACGGTGATGACAGTGTGGTAGGGGGGCAGGCGACACCCAACGTCCCCAGAGAGCAGACATAATGTTGCTAATTCGCCCAGGTTTGTTTGTCCAAGACGACAGCCTCTGTCGTGTGTATGTGCAGGAGGGTGAAATGCATGCAGAGGGACTTTTGGATGATACAGATTGTAAATAATGAGTAAAACACAACAAACAAGCACAACACCCAGAGAATATGAATGCAGGAGGAGGCTCAGGCGTCCCTCCCTCCTTCCCTCCCTCCCTGCCTCCCTCCATGCTGCACTGTTGATTTTGCCTGAGCAGAGTGTGACTGGGGGATGCTTAGACCATCAGAATTCATGGCCTTGGGCTTGCTCCTCTGCCTCTCTCTCTCTCCAAGAGGAGACATCATTATTCACTGTGGATAACTGAAGGGTGATGAACAATTGCAGTGAAAGTGAGGGGGGGCATTATGTACAACAAGAAGAGAGGAGACAGAAGGGGAGCCACAGGGAGAGGTTTCATGTTCAATCAGCGCGGGTCTTTTTTCTGTTTGCACCGTCCTCGCCCTTCCTTTCTGTTCACCTCCTTCTCTCTTTACTCCTGGAATAAAAAAAACGATGCTGGAGGGGCCCGTGAGCCACAGAGGAGTAATTAGAGTTTGTTGTTCTCCCTTCTCTGTCCTCCATGTCTCCTCCTCTTCAGGCCAGTCACACAGTGGAGGGGAGGAGTTCACTGGCTCTGTGCAGCGGGGTGGGGCTTTGCTCCAAACCATTATGACCCTGCAAGCTGTTTTGTTCGTGGGGGGCTCCTCATTAAATATGCAGCCTGGCTAACTTTGGGTTGCGTGTGTGTGTGTGTGTGTGTTTGTGTGTGTTTGTGTGTGTGTGTGTGTGTGTGTGTGCATTCATGTGCATCTGTACTGGAGATGTTTTCCAGCAATTGCTAGGGTTTGAAATGAGGGTGAAGCTTGAGTGTGTGTGTGGCTGCCGTGTTAGTGGGGTCTTGTCCAACTCTGTGGCAGATGGCAGGCTCGAGAGAGAGAGCAATGCAAGGGAGGGGGGAAAGTGTGTGTGTGTGTGTGTGTGTGTGTGTGCGTGTGTGTGTGTTAGGGGGTTTCAGGCCTCTTACCTCAGCAGATGCTGGTTTAACGAGGAGGAGAGGAAAAGGGTTTGGAGGGGCTTGTACACTGACAGCACCACTGGGAATATACAGCGGGGTGGACAAAATAACAGGAACACCTCAGAACAGAATGTGGTGCAATCCAGCCACAGTCGAATCAACACATCTTTGCAACGGTCTCATCATAAAAATGGATCATTATAAGAATACTTGCTGCAGAGCTGTTGTACTGAATTAATAATAATGCTAATGATATTTATTTAGCACTTGTGTAAACAGAGACACAAAGTGCTTGAATAGTAAAAACCAACAGATTAAACGGTACAAATGCTAAATTAATTAGATTACAAGAAGAATTCAATTAGGGCTGAACGATTTTGAAAAAATATCTATTATTTTGACTGATATTGCTGTTGCTAGGGATGCACCGACTTATCGGCCAAACATCGGTATGCTGCCGTGCAGCTCGTGCAGCAGCACGTCACGGGGCCGCCGCACTGCTTAGGTTTCTAATCAATTTTACATTCATATCTATTTTATGATTCACAAAAGTAATATTGTTGTTGGGCTATGTTAGTACTGAAACATTCTTCTCATTGAGTAGGTAGTTATATAGCAGCTGAAAAGGCTTTTGAAGCAGTTATTTTGAAAAAAAAGAATATTTTTCATTTGAAAGAAGGTCATATTTAAATTTTTTTTCATAAATTAGAATGATTGAATTTGTGCTCTTTCAAATACAGTGTAATGAAATTCTGAATGACTTTAAAACAGCTCAGTTATTTTATTATAATGAATAGGTCTTTGTATCCCTGGCACAAAAGGGGGCGATTGCGATATCATATGTGATATTAGAGGGACTGATCATTTTAACATCATTATTCTCATTTTCATTGAAAAACAGATTAAATAGTGTGATTTTTGCAGGGATCTGTACAAAACTGATGTTTTCTTAAGTCTATAGAGTTTGTAGAGTATGATGTGTTGACCAGAACTCTCTACAGCATGACCATATGAAATTTAAACTGGTACTTTGACACACATTTCACCTTTGACAAATATTGTGCCCCGTTCGATTTGAAAATTGCATTAGGTCATATTGCCATTTTGATAAAATTTTGATTAATTGTGCAGCCCTAAATTTAATAGTACAACACAGAACACAACAGTAACACAAAGGATAGAACAGAAACATCAAACCAGCAGAGGATCCACACACAGACGTTACAATTTTCAAAAATATCTGGTAAAAGTGAGTTTTAAGAAGTGATATAAAAGATGCTACAGAGTTGGCTAGCCTGAGATACTGAGACAGGGAAGTTCACAGACTGAAAAGGCTCGGGTAACAAAACAAACGGGTGGAACAACTAGAAGACCCTTGAAGATCTCAGTGGCTCATACAGTATATCAACAATAACTACTGTAAGGGTCTGACCATGAAAAGCCTTAAAATGTACAAGCAAAATCTTAAAATGAATTCTAAAACCCACAGGGAGCCAATGCAAAGATGCAAGAATGGGAGTGATGTCATCATCATTTCTTTGATTTTTTAAAAAAGCCATTTTTGGATGAACTGGAGGCGAGCAAATGACTCACTTAAAAATGAAAAAAAAACAAAGGCTAATTACTTTCTCAAGATCTGCAGCTGTTGGAAAAGATTTAATTTAAAAATACAATAGTTGATGAAATACATTCATTGATTATAAATAATCTTTGATAAAAAATGAGGCTTTGAAATAGGCCTATAGTTATTTATAAGCATAGACTATGCAACAAAGGCTGGACAATTGAATGCTTAGAATGAGATGAAAGTGCGAGTGGAAAGATAACAGTTAATAATAGAAAGAATATTAGGTCCAGTCAGTGGTGTGGAAAACAGATTTTAAAAACCAAGTCAGTGTAAGAAATCTAGAGAGAAGGAAGAGGATTTCATGGAGGCCACTGTCTTTTCTAGGGTTGACAGACTGATTGGTGTAGATTTCACTTTCATATGATTGAAGTTTGTGGCCTGATTTATTGATGAAGTGATTGAGAAACATTTTGCTGTGATGATTTCAGGGAGCTGGGTAGGAGGAGGACTGATCGCTGAGTCAACGGCCTGGATTAAAATCCTGGCTTGATTGTGGCTTTCAGAGGCAATCAGGCGGGAACAATATGTATTCTTCGCTTGTTTTACACAAGATAGCAGGATTTTCATAAGACTTCTGTGTTCATGTGCTTTCTTTTAATGTCCCTGATGTGATCATTTAGCTAGGGAGAGGGTTTACATTGTAATGTTTTGTCTTTAAAAGGTGCAATTTTATCTAAAATACTGCAACATATGCTATTAACACCATTGCATTATATTAAAGGATAATTCAGGTTTATAGCTAATCACTTCAAGGAACACAGAAGTTCAGAAGATCAGACAGGTTGTGAACTGCCAGATTATCTTAACCACTTTATTTTGAGGTAAAGCTGAAAGCGAGTGTACCTGAAATGACATTTTTAGAATAGGAGGAGCTATTTTGAGCATCCCTGGTTTTGGAAGTAAAAGTTAATGTTACGTGACTGACAGCTGGAGCTCCTCTACAGCTTGGATCTGCACGAAACACTCCTGGTTGAAACATCAGTACCAAAAGAAGAGATAAGGAATTAACTACGATTCCCAAGGTGCATTTTTGTAACAAACATCCAAGCTCAAACATCTGTTACTGCATAAATGCATAAATGCACTGCTAATAATGGAACCAAGCTAAATATTACACTGTAATGAAAATTGACTATACACCTGCAGCATAAATTAATTATTGTTTTTATTCTGGGTCAACTTTGGATGAATTTGGCAACTGTGGTGCCATGTTTTGCTCTTAAATGTAACAGCAAAGCCTGTGAATTTGCTACCACTGAGGCTCATTGGTATTGTAGTATTTACCACTTTGCAAAACAAACCGTTACCAATTAAAAAGGAAAACTGTGTGTACACAACTTTAGCAAGTATGGTAGGTCATACAGGGCCGGCTCTAGCCCTTTTGGTGCCCGAGGCACCCACCCAAAGGTTAGGGTTCAACCCCCCAGAACCCTGACCCTAGTCCTGTAAACTGCAACACACATCAGACATCACAATGGTTTTAAGACAAAAAATAGGATTTGATATTTTCATAAATAACTGTATGTATTATAATATAAATAAACAATCAGTCCCTGATATTGTTGGCTTAAAAGTGTTTAGTCAGTTTCACTACAATTTACACTTTTACTAACAAATAAGTGTGGCCAGGCAGATGAAAAAGTGTGAGAAAGAGAGTTACAGGGGTGAAAAGTGTATTCCTTTCTTTCTTTCTTTCTTTATTCATTCGTTACCTCAATGTAGAGAATGAGGAAGAGTGCCCACCAGCATTTATTTATTTTTTTCAGAGGGCGACATGCGCCCCCCAGAAGGTGGCACCCTAGGCGATCGCCTATATAGCCTATGCCTTGAGCCGGCCCTGAGTTCATAGTTGAACTAGTTAATTGTAATGAATGGACAAGTAATAATTTCACCTTTTACCTTTGTTTTTTTCTTCAAAATAAGTTTGCCCCCAATATGGGGTTTTGTTTACAACATGTATGATTGTCTGACCAGAATCAGAATTGATGAGAATTTAGTTAGCGATGTTGCCAGATGCTTCCAAGTTGTAAAAAACAAGAATGTTTTTGTGTCCACCCCCTTGTGAGGTTATACTGGAAACGATCTGTCTTAGGTTTGAATTTCTACAGTGGCCACCTCTGTGCCGAAGGAAATTGTCCACACATTCACACAAATACAGACATAAAATGTTCTGAGAGTGTGAATAAAACGAATAGAGGATATAGAGTCTCAAAAACATCAAGGAGTAGCAGTCAGAGTTCCCCCTGAGACGAAGCATCTCTTTCTCTCTCTCCCCGCGAGAATGACAAACATGATTTAGTGACGGACGAGGGGTTTGTCTGCCGTTATATATCTCTCTGTCTGCGCTTCTGCTCTCTTCATCGCCGAGTATCTTTACCCGACTTCTCTCCCTCTCCTCACATCAGTATCTCCCTCTTTCCTTCTCTTAGTATCTTTTCAGTGTGCGTCAACTCGCCCTCTCTGTGTCTGTGTCATATTACTCAGAGCGTGCAGGATGCGGCTGCTGAGGCATGCTGACAAGAGAGCAGGAGATGATGCCGGCTCCCCAGGCAGGAATCGGACTTATCACCGCAATGGATTCACATTTGATATTGATTCCAATTCATTTGAATCAAACCAATGTCTGTGGCTTAACACTTGTGTTTTACAGCAGGATATTTTAGATTTGTATGTGACAGGAATAGGAGCGATAACAGAGATGCTAATTGGTGGAGTTGATTTATATTTGGCATTAATTTCTTCACAGCAAATCCATTTGAAACCAACCAGTGTCTCATGATTAACACCTGATACACTGTCACAGCATGTAGTTGTGCATTAGGGGGCATTTATTGATACCCAAGATGATAATAAAGTTCCTAATCTTTAAGTTTATTTATGGAGCACTTAAAGGTGCTAGATTCGATATCAAGAGCATTAATATATCATCAATAACTATTGTCTATGTAAAGATATAGAGGAGTAATGTCTACCTGAGCAGAGAATGAGGTCACTTTCCCTCTGTTTTAATATCAATATTTTGCTATTATATCGATATTGTGATATGAGACTAGATATCATCTTAGATTTTGGATATCGTAATATGGCATAAGTGTTGTCTTTTCCTGGTTTTAAAGGCTGCATTACAGTAAAGCGATGCAATTTTAGCTTAGTTTAGCGGACTGTTCTAGCTGTTTTAGTAACATTACTGATGATTATTTATCAAAAATCTCATAAGTATTTTGTGAAAGCACCAATAGTCGACCCTACAATATTGTAGCAATATCAAATACCATTGGCTGCCTTAAGCCACTGATCATACCAGCCAAGTCAGGCTGTAGCAGCAACATTACTGAGTATTTATTGTGAGTATTGGTGTGTTTTATTGGTTAAGAATTTAACTTTTTATTTGTAAAAACAGGAATATATTATTTCCTCTTTCAAAACTTGCTTTAATGGAGCACTAATGTGTTTTATCACAAAGGCGTAATGAGTAAAAGAAGAAAATCCTTTTCTATCCATCACTTTAACTCACCAGACAGGCTATCATAAATACTTTGAGCTGGTTTTAGTGGAAATTAAGTGATGCTGTCATGCCGTCTATGGCGAAGGCAACCTGCAGAGGCCGGCCTGTCAGATTGCTTCTACCTTTCCAATTAGCAACACTGCGACTATCCATATTTCTCTGTACCTGCAGGGTGCTGTTGTACCGAGACTAATCCCTCCCAAGTACTGCTGCAGGATGGCTGTAGCTAATGTAAAATGTAAAGTTCTCTTTGTTGTGATCTTATTTCATCTGAATGTAAAAGTTGATATTTGCGTCGTTCAAAGCTCACGTTGACATTTCCAAATTTAACTCTCGTCTCTGCGTCACAAAAGGCTCAAACTGGTACTGTGAGAAATGACTTTAGCTTTAATGACACTCCCATTGATTCTGGGAGACGATGGGCTGCACTTCAGTGCTAACTTGTGATAGATGCTTGATATAGCCCAAGCATGATGGGGAACAAAAAGCAGCAAGTCCCTGTGAATGGGGAGCTCAAAAGGCTCTTTGATGTTTTAATCCAACCAGTCTCTTTCTTTTTCTTTTTGTTCTCATACACACTTTTCACGAAGAGATGTGTGCTTGGGAGGATGGAGCTGCTCTCAATTCTTGTGTGTACACACACACATATATATATGCATTATTATTACTACTGTATACAGTTGTTGATTGCATCAGAACCCCTAAAGGCATCAACATGCTAGCAATGAAGAGGAACATGCCTTAATAGAATCAACACATGAACTCGTACTACGTAAATCTGTGTGCAGTTGTTGCAGTTTTTCCTGATTTTCATAGTTTTACTCCCAGACAGGCAACATGAAGACAATATAAACAGGTGGCTGTAACATTGAAAAAACATAAATAGAAATGACATAAACTCAAAATAACAACAGCAGCAGCGGTGAAAGAGTGACAAATACAGCTAGAGAAAAGTTTGAATCCATCATAAAGACAACCGTGTTTCATATTTTGAATATACATTTTGAAGTATCGCATTAGAAGAGCTTTTTGGAAACCCTCGTTTGAGGTGTTTTTTGTCTTTGTAGAAGAGAGTTGATGCGCTAAATGGGATATGGAAACACCTTTGCTGAATAAGTTCTGACGTAGCGAATATTTAACGATGACTGATCAGCTGATTCCTCTGTCGGCGTCTTTGCAGAAATATATTTATATTGTCTTTGTCTCCTAACAGCAGGAAACATGGCCAATACTAGCTGACATCAGAGAACAATTAAAACTTGACCAACTGAAATTCACGAAAACCTCTCTCCATTTTTCTCTAGTAGATCTGCAAAGCCGTGTTGGCAACCTCTATTTCTTCTTCTACTCTGTTTACTGGCGGATTACAGCCATGCGTAGAGCGCAGCATATACCGCCAACTTCTGACGAAATTATGCAGCATATAGTTTATTTTCTCCAAACCAGTTGATGGTACAGCGCCGAAGTCACATTTCTTTTTTGCGACATTTCAGAAGTTTGAAAATTTGTTCTGCAAGACGTTTTGAAGAATAGTTTATTAAACGTTGGCGCTGAAAGCAATTGACTAATTAGTAAATAAAAACACTTTGTCACAAGAAAGAACATCTGATATTGATTCTGCAAAGATTGTGGTGCCTTTTTATTCTTCAAACATGCATATTGGCCTGTATAAGCCTGCCAGTATTTATTTATCTTTGTTAAGGCAGCAATTATACAGTCACCTTCACCTTCACCTTCATCACAGTACAATCTAATATAGCTAATAACCATAATAACAACAAACCTTGAGGAAGAGACAACCTTTCTTGGGAGGATTTTCTTCTTATTCCTCTCAAGGATATTTGGTCCTTATAGGAAGAAATACAACAGAATGCATGTGCACAAACTGCTTGCATGTGCAGGTACCTACTGTACCTATACGGTCATATATGGGCATGCACGTACAGTACACATGGAGACTGACACACATTTCGCCATAGGGGGGTCCGACATGATAATTCCTCCAGAGCTGAACAGCAGCAGCAGCATTTTCAAAGATGAAAGCAAAGAGCTGAGAGTTAACCCTTTCCTTCAAACATCGGCTCAAAGCTGCTGTGAAATTTCCTCTCAGGGATCACAGCTCTCAGCCTGTGGTCCACCTCTGTCAGGAAAATGCCTCACACTGCCTTCCTCCTGCAGCCTCTGGCTACTCTGAAGTCTCATATCTCATATTATCATGCTGTTTTTTAACCAAATATTAAGTAACCTCTACTGTCTTAATATAGCTTAGAGTGCACATTTATATGATTTATATATGTAAAATTTTGCATAGCTCTACATTAAAAAATATGATAAAAAATAAAAAAAATAACCTGCAGTACAGCTCCTTTTAATGACTTCCTACTGTATAATATGTGCTGATCGTGTCCTGAGGGATGTTATACAATGTATTTTTTTATTTTAGAACTGAAATGCTAATACTCAATACTAATGTATTGAAAGTAGGGCTTAAAAATATTTAATTGCAATTAATCGCATGATTGTCCATGGTTAATCACGATTAATCGCAAATTAATCACACGTTTTTAATCTATTAAAAAAGTACCTTTGTTAAAGTATTTAATTATCTTATCAACATGGAAGTGGACAAATATGCTTGCTTTATGCCAATGTAAGTATATATGTATTATTGGAAATCAATTAACAACACAAAACAAGGATAAGTATCATAAAGTGGTCTGTAAAGGGGAGACTCGTGGGTACCCATAGAACCCATTTTCATTCACATATCTTGAGGTCTGAGGTCAAGGACCAGAGGTCAAGGGCCATGCCTCACCAATTCCTCACCAATATTTATTGTAAGTTTGTAGCGTTATTTAAGCATTATTTAAACTCATTCATGACAAGCCAGTATGATATGGTTGGTACCAATTGATTCCTTAGGTATTTTAGTTTCATATGATGCAGTATCTTCACTCTAGCTTTAAAACTGAGCCCGCTACAACCTAACAATCGCAAGTTGCGTTAATACGTTAAAGAAATTAGTGGTGTCAAAACAAATTTGTGTTAACAAGTTATTATTGCGTTAACTTTGACAGCCCTAATTGACAGTAAATATATTCATTGTGAGGAATATTTCCATGCAGTGTAATATTATGTCATACATGAGTATTTCAAGGCATAAAAATAAAGTGATAAAGGAGCTCTAGCATATCTATGATTCAGAGATTGCCTCCACACGGTTCTCAACACGTAGGTGACTGAGCCGGCAGCTAACAGTGTTAACAGTGCAAACAATGCTAACAACGGCAACTGTGCTGACTGAGCTAATGGTGTTAACCGGGAGCTCATATGCACACACAGCCGGACCGGGTACATAAACAAAGCACATAGATGCCTGGATTACAACACATACGGAGGGAGAGTGACTTCATTCTCTGCTCAGGTAGAAATTATTCCTCTATATCTTTACATAGACAATAGTTGTTTGCTGCTATATTAATGCTCTGAATGTCGTATAGAGATCAAGCACTTATGTTAAATACTGTATACAGGGTGTTAATGACTGTGTATCTTGTTCTAATTTGTACTAATGACTCAATATTTACCTCATTTGGCTAAGAGACTGAAACCAAAAAAAAAAAACCCAATAATTATGCTGTCACATTTCTGTCTGTCATCAATTTAAGCATTAAACTATGCATCATATTTTATAAGCTCATGTTTCGCAGGTCACACCAAATGTGAAGTGTAAATGTAGAATAATTCTCTCTGAGATACCATACAACAACACACATAATGCACAGTATCGGTGCTTCTAAATTGTACTAAAGTAGTTGAGTAAGTCTACTTTCCAATTCTGAGCATCGACACTGACACTAAAACAACAGGGTATATTTTATTAAAGCTCTGTGCAAAGATGTAGATGTTCAATCAGCATCAGTAAAACATAAGGCAAGAATGTAATCTGTCATGCTGTAAAGAGAAATTTTCTGCTCCAATGGCAGAGAGGGGTGAAACGATTTAGTTTGAGCTTGCATTTTTACGCCTGAATTAGTTCAATTTCATAATCATAACAGGGAGGAAAAAAAGCCTTAGCCCTGTTTGAAACTTACTGTCTTGTTCATTGAAATTTGAACTATTCATGAATAGAAATCTAGCCCGATCTACAGCTGTATGGATCTGTTCTGCACCTGGTTGCACTTATTTTATGTTAAAATCGAGTGCACTGACATTTAAAATGACTCGTGACATTTTAGTCCATTAACATAGTAAATTGTGTTTGCTTGTTCACAAGATGTGTGTGTGTGTGTGTGTGTGTGCTTGTCATTTTGTGTTTGCAGACTCTGCAAGAATAAATATAATAGATGTAGACACAAAGGCAAGGAATCATTATCAATGCTTAAAACATCTCTGAAATGTAAAGACACTGAATTTTCCTGTATAAAGTGAAATATTTTCTCAGTAGTTTGGTTGACACAGACTCTGAAAGCTTGTCAAGAAGCAATAGCTTTAGTCTTTCAGACATTATTAGGAGTTTCTTATCTCTATGAGCTTTGGCCCTGTAATGTTCTGGCTGCTCGACTTTATTTGGGGATGTGAGTAACACATCCGGACAGATGTTGCCTCACATACTTCACTGGACTTTCAGTTTTGTTTCCTGTAGCTGCTGCATAGCTCAACCTTGTTCAAATGCTTCAAAAGCTAGATACCGTGGACTTTGACATTGAAGAACAAGTACACAACAAGGTTAAAGCTGACTCAACTAAATAGGCTTAAAAAAAAAAAAAAAAGAAGACAGACATAAAGAACACAAACTTTGCTTTAGTTTCTTACATTTTGTCTCATGCAGAAATGTGTGTGAAAAACACACAGTGTGGATTGTTCGGAGTGTGTCCAGCAACAAGCAGCTTTATGTAATTGGCTTTTGTATTTATTGAAAGAAACGGGGTGAAGGGGAGAACAAGGGGGGAAAGGAATGGAGAAATAAAGGGAAATAGTTATTATTTTCAATAAAGAGGTGGGATGAAATGTAACAGCAACTCAAAGCCTGACTGTAATAACTGTCTGAAATAAAAAGAAAAAAGAAGGAAGGAAATGAGAGGAGACTCTGTGAGTGACATTTTGAGATTGTCCAATTCACGACACTGGAGCAGTCAAGGTTATTACATTTTACTGAATATCATATTCCAGCCCATGAATAGAGATCCTTTCTTGAGTCCTGGCCAAAGGGAATTAAATTATATGCAGGCATATAATGTACAGCATTGAATAAACTCATAATAGACGATGAGCGAGAAGGTGAAACACTCCTTTGTCCTCTTACTGGCTCTACATGAAATGGACAGTAGTAAATCTTCCAGACAGTAAGAGATGACCTCTTCCTTTGAGCGATTCATTACCAGTGAGTGGTGGCTGAGAGAGGGACGGCTCGCTCATTATGACCTATTAGATCTTCACAAACCAGGGATGTCCCTGGACATGAAAAAGATATGACCCAACTTTCAACTTTAACTGCTAGTCATCTGGCCTGCAGCGAAGAGGCCCCACACTGAAGGAGAAACATAAACATGCGCATTGTGAGCAAGCCAAGGAAGATAGATTCAGCCTTTTAATGTTAAATGTGCTTCAGCATGCATTAATTACACAGTTTAACCATCATACTGTGAAATAAAGATTTAATGCTGATCGTTATCGGATGATATTCAGTAAAAAAATATGTGATGGGGAGATCGGCATAATGCTTTCTAGTCGCCGATCCCTGATAGTGCTACACTGTGAACAACAAATCGGTGTTGAAATCGACAAGAGGAGAGCTAGTAACATTGGCAGCAACGGAGCAGCAAATATACGGAGGTTCCATTGAGTTTATTATGGTGCGTTCAGATTCTATTCAGTAAAAATAGTATTGGGCGAAAGTAAATTCTAACGTTATCATGATGTGTTCAAATATGATTTTATAAAATGTATTTTTTAACGAGAAACTATTGTGTAGTTGTTTGAAGGAGACGTTTTCACAGCAATATAAAATAGATGATAGAGAGGGAATTATGACCTGTTTAACTGCCTAACAGCTTTAAGCAGCTTATAATACATCATTCTTTATCAATAAAAATACAATCTTTTATTTCCTAATCATTTGAATTGTGTTTTTAAGCAAATATCCACTATAGATTACTATAACAAAGTAAAAGGATAGCATGTAAATTTAAAAACATTTCAAAACAAAAACGATCTGAATGTGGCTCATCAACTATCAGCAATCTGTATATGTGGCAAAAAAAAAAGCGATCGGGGCATCTCTAAAAGTCTCTTTGGTCCCTTTTTTTTCTGCTGATCCGATCCAATCTGTGACTCAAAATCGTGATACAATCCAAACCGTGAGTTTTGTGATTCGTTGCACCCCTACTATTCACATTAATCATTGAAGACTTTGACTTAACAGATAAAAAAATCTGCATGTCAAAGTTCACCAAAATCAAGCTGTTCTCATTCACCGTTTGAAGCTATACCTACGAAAAGCAATGCACTTTAATTTGTATATAACCTACAAAATCAATTTGTATGTAATCCATGTAATTGTGAACCAAGAAGTATAAAGAGTAATAAACACTGCATAAGGAAGAGGTCGTGGCGGATGAGTGGGTAAAAAAACACCAGAATTTAGCCCAAGAGACTGATGTTTGTCGCCTCTGTGAGGCCAGTAGTCTTCGTTGATTTCATTGTCACGTAACTTCCATACTTATGCTACGCCACTTCTGGAGTTATTTCAACTGAAACCGCAATCTTTTCCTAAAGCTAACTAAGTAGTTTTGTTGCCTAAACCTAACAAAGTTGTTTCTTGTGAAGACGGAAGTTTACTTTGAAAAGACTGGAGCGGAAATTGACACGTGCATCACGTGTTGCTGGACATTTGTAGGAGAACGCACAAAAAATGAGGAATAACTTTTTCGTAAGATATCATACGAACCGTTGCATGAGAATACGTTGCCAAAGGTGAACATGTTACTTTGCCCCCACAAGGGAATCCCCTGAATGCAGCATTTCCAATTAAAGTGAATTGACTTGCTGCAAAAGTACAAGCCGTTTTCACAGGCATTTCTTAAGGCACTGAGAATCCTGTCTCGTCATTTTTAATTGCAGTTGTTTAACTCACAGTATGTGCTGTAACAGTTAACTTATTTACACCTTCTTACATACAATAAACATAAACTCCTGCATGATGAACTCCGTAGTTCGTAAGAGCCAAAGCATAAATGATGTAATGCGACAGGTTTTGAATATACAGCAGCTGAAAAAGTCATAATCATAATAAGATCCGTGGTGCTTTGGGGGATAGACATATAGTTATTGCCACATCCAACTGGAATATGCCATGAGGAAGCACAATCACTCATAATGACAGTAGGCTGAAATCCGTCTCAGTCTAAAATCGCACCGAGGCAAAGGCCTCATTAAATATGCATACACACCCCAGAGTTGGCATATTGGAAAATCTGAAAAATCCTACATAATAGGCTGAAGCCGTTTTCCTCTGGCAGCAAATTTAACTCCAGAGTCAAAAAAGTCCCAGGAGCATCTTGTTTACGATATATCAACACACACACACACACACACACACTAACACACAGAGGACATTCAGACAATGAGCCTCAGTTTTGTCCACAGTGACTGACTGTCAGCCCTGTTGGTTTTCCTTTTTTTTTTTGCCAAGTATGCTACTTCTTTGTAACTGGACCCCTGAAGCGGTCATAGTATTCATTATTAAAATGCAAACTTATCAAAGTCAACTCCTCATCGCTTAAATTAAATCATTTCAAGGCTGACTGGCTCTCACATCTCGGCCTCCTCCTCCATTTTTCATTTTCGCTTCTTGCCCATCCTCATTTCAGGAAGACGATCTGCCATTCATGTGAAATTGCCACCATTTGCATAACTGATGCCGGGGTAAGGGTGCAAGCCATGGTGGTGTTGATGTCACGAATGCAATCGGAGATGGGAGCGGAGGAATTAATTGGCCCGCAGCGTTGCTCCCTTCCCTCCGCCGCCGCCGCCGCCGCTTTCACCTCTGCCGTCGCTTCTTGACACGAAATGTCACGCGATGACAAGCGATTCCACAACTATAACACCTTTACACCGGGTGAAAGACAGGTTTGCTTTGTAATTGGTACTCTGTGGAAACTTTTGTGGTGAAGTTGTATAAGAGCACAGCTGCTTTATTGAGAAATGTTTGTTTTCAGCTGCTTTGGCTTCTTTTCAATCAATGAAAGGGAACATTTCAAACAGTCACGACATGTCTGCATTAAGAATTTATGACACTAAACCTCTTATGATTCCAGTTAAGTAGTCCTAACACTTTAGCCTCATTATGTTATTATTCCTTTTTTCCAATATTCAGGGATAAATAATGAATCCATTTTGCCTTGTGCTTTACCGTTCTTATATGAGCATAAAAACGTACCCACCAGCCAGGATTTATGCTTTTTTAAAGCGATAATATAACTTTTACTGCCTTTTAGCTGTAAAATGACTATATTATATGTGAGGGGTTGACAGGGTTGTTGATCAATACCAGTGTCTCCCGATTGTAAGACACTCTCCGCATATAACAACTAGTCATTAGTGCAGTTATAGTCGCTCTAGGGAATATTTTAATATAACAAGGACACACAGTGTCACAGTCAGTGAAGCAACCTTCACAGTTTAGCGTTATCACAGAGACGTGGTTCCTGAGTGATCCTGAGTCAGTCTGTTTGTCAGTTCAGACAATCACTTATACGTTGGCTTGTTTTCATAAAGTGGAGCTGGATGAGTTCAGCTAAATGTAGGAGCCTTGGAGTTTAAACATTTACAACCTTGGCTGCTGTTCTTTGGATAGAAACTCTGTTATACTCAGCATGAAAAGTAATGACTCGGTATTGAAATGGAATAGGAATGAAAGATGGGACAGGATTGGCAAAATAACAGCGCTGTGATGAGCTGAGGAGAAATGAATCATGACCTAAAAGGATGGAAAGATAATTTCACTCCTGTTTCAACCTCAAATTGGCGAAGTAAGTGAGCAAGTTAGAGAGTGTGGGAGGTAATAAATAAATGAATATGCACGTATTTTTGTTTTTGTCTGTGAAGTGCTGTGGAGCTCGGAGCTTGGTCACACATTATAAAAGGCTACATATTGTGGCTAAATCAATTCATTTTAATCGGTGGATTTGCACAGTTAACCATTAGCAAGCCGTCCTGACAGGGCCGACCCCTGGAGAGCCGGAGACTCAAAGAAAAAAAGAGAGAAAGCTCTCATAGCTTATGTGTTTCACCATCCACTGTTCTTTAACCTCCTCTGTCGGAGTACAAACTGTTCCAGAAATGAGTAATGGTTTTCAGTTATGACTTATGAGACAAGATTCAAGCTAATGAGCATGCTAGCTGACATCAAGCTACCTGAAAGTTAACTCTTTCTGAAGTGAAATGATTTACAATCCTGAGATCCTGAGAACAAAATGTTAGAGGGGACCAAAAGCCAAAGTACAGAGAAAAGACAAAGAAGTTCAGAAAGCTATTGGATAATAATAATAATAACGTATAAATCCCAAAATAGCCCATGAAATAAGAAATAATCCCACAACATTATTCATCATTCATATTCAACATTAATTATTATTAGTTATTCTAGGACGGATATTGGTTATGTGTAGAGATGCATGTGTGTACAATAGTGCGGCAGCGTCACTGTCTCGAAGCTTTGAATACCTTATGATATTTCTCACTGAAGCTTCGAAGCCCAAAAAATGGTATTTGGGACAGACCTAATTATGATGTATTTTATGTATTCTATTTCGGTGTGTGTACAATGAGAGAAACAAAAAAAATAGAGTCAAATTCTTAGTATATGTGCTCATACTTGGCGCATAAAGCTGATTCTGATTATTTTACAGCATGTCTAAATGATAAAGTTGGACTTTAACAGAGAATGTGACAAAGTAAATTCACCCAGTTTCCCTAAATATTGCAGACGCACACCTTTCCATCCACATTAAGAGTGACTTCTTCTTATCAGCAGTAAGTCAAAAAAGAAACCTGTACCTGGAATTTCTTTGAATTTCTACTTCTTTAAGTTTAAATTTCAATTTTAGCTCTTGGTGCCATTTTTCACTTATGTGCACAGCTGCCTTATAGAGCTTCCAGTCAAATTTCAGAGGCACACACCCCCTAATGCCACATCAGATGAACATAGATCAGGTATCCCAAGCGACAAGCTGATTCTGAGCAGTTTAAGATGCTGTCGTCTGAAGGTCATCGTCAAGGTCAACGGGTGACAGCGTAGCAGGTCGGGGGCTGTGCACAGAGGGCACACACTGTCGTTCAAAGGCTCATCTTCCCAGTGTGCTACTTCCAAGTGTGAGTGTTATTCCCAATGACATTCCAGTAGCTGGCGCATCCCACTGAGAACTGATTAGGACAAATGGAGCTGACAGGTTTGTCGCTGTTGCCGGAGTAGGAGGGACGTGCTAGGAAGTAGAGTAGAAATCTCCTTTTCTGTCAGGCCAAATCACACTGAGACAAGACGTGAGATATGATCCCTTTAGCAAACTTGGATCACCTCTTTTACACTATTTGATAGTACAGCTTTTTTTTTATATCTTTCATAAAAACAGAATTTCTTAGCCATCACCACCTTATAACAGCCCCTAACAACAAAACATATTTGTTGTTGATGATCTATCAAATTATAATGACTTCAGTAAAGTATAGGTCTACCATGCAATTTCATATCTGCAGACGACAGGAAATCATTAAAGAAAGTTATCACTTTTACATGACATCAGCACACTGCCCAAACACCACAAGATTGGTGTTTCTGTTGCTTCGGTTTCTGGAAATGGCTCATTTCTTCCCTTAATTAAGTTTAGCAACAGCCTTGTGAGCTGCTCGGTCATTAGACACGTGTTAAATGTAGTCAGTGTAAGTGATTCGGTAGCTGTGGATGCAGAAATGACTTTGGAAATGCAGTTTAGCAGCGGCGTTGCTGATTGATTCCCTCAGTGACCAGTTTGTTTTGTCCGAGTTTGTTGGAGTTGTTCGATGATGAACTAGCCAGAAGTATTAATGAAAGAAGGTAACAGGAATTATTAATACAATTTATGTTGTTGCTGTATTCAATGTTGATATGAGTCAATGTATCTTCATACAACGGTTTCGTATAATATCTTACGAAAAGTGATTCCTCATTTTTTGTGCATTTTCCTACGAATGTCCAACACGTCAATTCCTGCTCGTTACATGCATAAAGTCTTTTTAAAATAAATTTAACGTCTTCACAGGAAACAACTTGGTTATGTTTAGGCAACAAAACTAGTTAGGTAGTTTTAGGAAAAGATCGACTTGGTTAAGTTTAAGCAACAAACCTACTTAGTTAGTTTTAGGAAAAGATCGACTTGATTAGGTTTAGGCAACAAAACTACCAAGGTTCAAGAAAAGATTGACTTGGTTAGGTTTAGGAAACAAACTACTTAGTTAGGTTTAGGAAAAGATCATGGTTTGGGTTAAAATAACTTCAGAAGTGACGTAAATTAAGTACGGAAGTTATGTGACAAATAAATCAACATTGACTTCATGGGACATATACGAATTACAGTGAATTAGGTATAGCTAAGAACGGTGACCCCGTATGAGTACTTCATTTTAGTTAGTAAAGGTTTATACTAAGATCGGTTGGGCATATGTAAACATGCATGGCTCTATGAATCGTAATATCGGTCGATTGGTCCAGACTGAAATTTCTCAACAACTATTGAATGAATTGTTTTGAAATTTAATACAGACATTAGTGGTTCCTAGACGATGAATCCTAATGACTTTCGTGATCGACTGACATTTCCTCTAGCGCCCCCATGAGGTCCACATTTGTGGTTTTGAGCGAAATGTTTTGACAATTATATAAAGACCATGATGTCTCATGTCTGTGTGTTACTGTTCTTGGATTTCAACGTCTTGAGACCACGAGGGAAATAAGTGCCCTCATTTTACTGTAATATATTGTCTTGTTTGTCTTGTAAGTCCATAAATAATCAATGAATCAATTAAGTTGTGAGCCATCAGCGAGGCTCGTCCTCCTCGATCCAAGTTTAATTAACTTCTCAGCCTTTAAAGTCAGCCTCATTCCTCATCATGGAGAGGTGATCTGTTGTGTATTCAGCGCCAGTAATCCATTAGCTATGCCATGTTTTGATTCAGCTGAAATCCCACAGTTTAAAAATAAAAAAGGCCCTTCTAAAAGAATTTATCATTACAACACTGAGATGAAATCTACAATACAATACCGCTTTATTGCCTGCTGTGGTGGAAATTTGTCTTTGACCATACGTTGACAGTAAAACATTAGAAACTGAGACATCCACCAGCTTCACAAAGACTGCTTTATAAAGATATGGACACTGCATGTGCCGTTTAATTTGTCCACTAATTAAATTTATCTGGCTGGGATCGGGGTGATCTGGGGATATTCCACCTAATTATAAGAAATATAATTAATGTCTCTGGCATATGAGCTCATTTCAGTGGCTTCCTATCACTTTTGATAAAAGCGAGGAAGGTTTTTTTTTTTTTTTTTCAGTTTTGCATCGATGAAAGAATTGGTTATCGCACTCGCCCTGATTCATTTGGAAAACATGAAAGCCTCTCCGATAGCCACATAATTAAACTGTTATTTTGGGGCATTCAATTTAAACTTGGGCTCAGCAGTGCCCTTGTAGGAGAAATAGAATTGCTTTGTCTCAGCACTCTCTTTGACTCCGAAGACAGTTTAAGGAACTCTAGTCGCAATAAAACACCAGATCTGACTACAACAGGAGGCTCAGAATTAATGATTTGCCTTTGATCCGACCAGGGCGATGTGAGAGTGCCTTTTGTCCTCATCTAAATGAGTTCCCAGTTCTGTGGAAGACTGCTAAATTATTAAGGCTGCGCTAGAAGTTTGACTTTTTGATTTTTCTTTTCTTGCACTGTACCGAGGGAACCTTTGGCAAAGAATCCAAATATAAAATAGAAAGAATCTGAACCAGGTTTGCAATAATCACAAAGCCTCGTAGAGTGAAGTTGCAGAACATCTGCCTCATCACATCAACTTCCACATTAACCTACATTGTCTATATATGGATATTATTTCCGAACTTACTGCAGCGCTCTGCATTATATCATGTGATGGACATTGAGCTGCCGGCTACAATTTGACTGCAGGACGCCCTCATCTTGTTTGATATTCAGGCGAGGTGGGGGGAGCGTTGGCCTATCAAGTGATGATTTGCGTAAACAAATAGATCCTGACTGGTGGCATAATCCCTCTCATGATGGCCAAAGGACAAACTTAATGCACTGAGATATCAACGTCAAAGTCAAAGAGCATGAATAGAGTCTATTTTAGATTTTTCTGCACATTTGCCTCGTTATTCAACCTGATGAAAACTGCTTTTGAAATGCAGCGCTGTTGAAAATACAGGTGGTGCACATGAATCAAAACCACTGTGTGTGTGTGTTTGTGTTGATAAGGAAACATTTCCTTCTAACTCCTTCTGCATAATAAGTATCCAGCAGCAGACATGTATTCAGGTGTAGTAACAGGTCTGAATGCTTTTGATGTAGAGACGTTGGAGAGGAAGAGAGTTGCCTTGTTGACTCTCCTCTTCAAGAAAACCTCTCAGCGCTTGGAGTGATTGACATATTTACTCCTAAAGTCCTCCACCATCCCTCTCTCCATCTGTCGCTGCCCTTAACGACACCTCATCCTGTTGAGAATGGGCCGAGAGAGGCAGGAGATTAAGGGCTAATATGGTATTGGAAAGGAGGAATAATCTCACAGACACCCTATCTTTTCTCATAAACTCTGAGGTGAGAGGATAGTCGTCCAGCCTGACTGACAGACTGCTGCACTCGTTGACTGACAGCCGCCAAGGTTAGGGTATGTCAGATTGGAGGAGTCGAGTTTAAAAGCCAGTTAGCGGCGTACCGTCTTAGCCCTCAGGTCATCATCGTGGATGACCGCCTGTGTTATCAGCTCTAATCCTGGCCCAAAGCCTCGTTCCCCATTCCCACAGGACCAATATTGCTCTGGGACGTGAGATGGTTTTGCAATAATTTCAAAGATTTATGGTGATTTTAATTCCGTGCAAATCTCCCACATCTATAATTTGTAAAGTTAAAGTTTGAGGGCAAATTCCTGGCTGTATTAAGAAGAAAGATAGAGGTCCCCCGTTAATACTAATCTATTGCAAATCAGAATCTGCAGTATTTTTCTCCTTTTGAAATGGAAGAATGCTCTGTTCCGATGCCGTCTCCATAGAAATTATATTTATATGCTACTAATTTGCAACAGAAAATACGTGTTGGGAGACCAAATAACGTTTTTTATCAATAAAATAAATAGCATGATATTACAACGAAATTCCATGTGTCATGAGGATGCTTTTTAGCGTTTTCGTGTGTCATTTTTACACCACACAACAAAACTACAGTAACGTTCACAGTTAGACAACAAAACCACTTAGTTAAGTTTAGGAACAACGTCATGGATGGGCTTAAAATAAGTACGTAAACTTAGTAAAATACGTACGAAAACAACATAACATAAGTACGGAAAGCACGTCACAAATGTCACTAAAAAACATGTGACAAACGTCACTAATGTAACTGCTGCAAGAAGTGGTCTTTCTCACTTTTTATTCTATGTCATTAGCTCTGAGCGTAGCATATTTATGCCGATGCCGTCAGTACAGACTATGTGCTGTACAAATGACATGCGAAAAGCAAGAAAAGCGTTCGTATTGTACATTAAATGTCTTATTGTGTCATTCATACGCCTTTTTGTGCGACCGGGCTGCTCAACGCACGAGACAGGACTTTACTTAATTGACATTTAACTGAAACCACTTTACCTAACCCAAAGTTGTTGCCTAGATCTAACCAGCACTTTTCAGACCCATGCACCACCATCCTACGACTTGGAGAACATAATATTTCTTTAACTGGACATTTTTTTTGCCACTGAACATAATCCTGCCTTCCCTCAAAACGTATCCCAATGAGACAGGGTTATCTGTTCTTACTGGAATAAAGATTGGAGACAGAGGTGAAAAAAGTTATTAACTGTGCACGCACTTGAATAACCGGGTTGCTGCCGATGTTCTGCCACAACCTGATTTCTTATACTCTATGTCATGTAAGTGAGAAACCCAGTTTCTGTAATTGGAATAATGGATTAGGGAACATTGTTAACACAGCAAGATATCTGCTGGATGAACCTGATTCCTTAGCAATATGAATATATACTGAACATGCAACTGGGTGTGTTACAGGGTTTTTGCAAGAGAACATGACCATGACATAGACCAGGAAACGATGTGGCAGCGGTACAGAGAGATGATGGGAAACCTCATTAGAGCAGCACATCCCTCTAGCCAAAATAATTAGATCTGAAATTGAAACTGACACTGAAATAAAAATCAGTGTGTTACAGAGGTCTAAATAAGTCATTTCCCACAGCCAAACAATGGACTATTTGTAAAATTTACACATTCAAGGAAAAACTGTGCTCTCTCATTATAGACTGTCCTCTCACTGCTGTCAGCCAATGGACCTCCAAAAAATAACACAAAAAAACCCAAAAAAATCTGGAAAAGGCATCTTATATCACTAAAAGTCAAAAGTTTCATCATGATACGATATTATGTTGATTATTCAGATAACGATATGATATTTGCTGATATCACAAAGTCTGCTACGATACAATTTCGATTCGATTAAATTCAGGTGCCTCCGATCGATATGAGACTGTATCATATTCCCATTTAACACAATCAGTATCATTTATATCAACTCACAAAAAAAACAACTAAAATATGATTTGACAATTTTATTACTGGGCTCTCTCAGACATTTAACTGAAAAACAATCTATTCTTTTTAAGTAAAAAAATTAAAATAGACCTGTTGTTCACTATTAAATGCCAAATTTCACATGTTTAAGCGCTGTTTGAATGTTAGGAAGGAGCTGCGCTTGGACAGACACAGACTATAAAAATAAAGGCATATTTTAAAGATGACGATATATATATATATATATATATATATATATCGATGTTTTCACTTTGCATCATTGATACATCAATCCATATAAATCACACATTTATTATCTGTTATCGTCAAGGAACCCCTTCGGAAATTGCCATGTAGTTTACATCAACCCATATCGATGTATCGATACACCCCTTGTAGAAATCTCATTCTTGTCCTCGTATGTAAACATACACTTTTTACCACAGTAGTAGTTTTACTACGAAACCACAAAGTCACAACTTACATATTTAGATGTTTGTAGTCAAGGATACAGAGGTTGACAGGGTGGTTCATTAATTGCATGAAGTTCCCAAAATACTGACCTGTAGTAGCCCCATGTGAATAAGGCTTAAGTCACTTTTCATCAGGCCTCTTCTGTTTTTCATAATCTGCCTCCCGCTCAAAACACCGCAAGATCAGACTCACCTTCTTTAAACTCTGTCTCCTCCGGTTCCCCTGAGAACAGAGAGTGGCCTCCCCTCTCCCTGAGTCACTTTTACTTCGCCCTTCCCTCGCTAATATTTACTATCTAGAAAAATGTGTTTATAGGATTTCAGTGAGAAAAAGGGAGATATTCATGTTTACAACTGTCTACACACTTCTCAGGCAACGCTGCTCGTCATGTTCACTCAGAGAACGTCTACGTTTGCCAGCGAAATGACAAAAAAAACATGCTGTCAAGACGCTGACAGGCTTTGCGCCAGATGCCTCATACATGCCTGAAGGGATTATTTTTTGAACATATCTTATTTCCCAATATGTCCTGCACAGTGGAAAACGATATGAAATATAAAATGTATAATATTACGCCTGTTTACCTATGTTATGAAGCTGTGATGCTTTTCAGAGAGCTCTCAAAATAGATCAGGATTCAATATGCTCAGTGTGCCTACACACTGCATGTCCTGTTGCATTGATGAGATCTGTTTCCACCTCGAGTATTATTGCATCAGAAATAGAGAAATATTGCATTTCAGTATTGTACATGTTCATCTTAGTTATTTTAGTGTTCTTACATTTCCCAGAATGACCTTCAGCAACTGCAAAAGAGCAGATGAGAACTTTATGCTAACTAGCCAGAGCGAAAGTGGTATCAATCTTCTCATCCAGCTCTCGACAAGAAAGACACATTTCCTAAAACGTCAAGCTATTCCTCTACTGCCAGTGGTGAGGTCACATTTTGTGTAGGCCTTTTTGATTATCTACACTTGGTCAGTTTTATAAAATCAGGGTTTCCCACATAGTATTTAAAGTTACTACGAGGAACTTTCATTTTGTGTTGATTTTGGCAGCCCCTTTGGACAAAAGCGGTGCAGAGCACCAGAGTCCCTTTAGAAAACCTCTCAATTTACTGCAGCATTGTCTGACAGTCTGCCCCACGCAATCCTGGTTTTGGTTCTCCCGTGACTCCCTTCCCTCCAGCGGGCTCAGCAATACGGCCTGGGTCTCCAGCAGGGTGGTGTTGCTGTTGGCTCCCAGCAGGGACCGGCGGAGCAGCGAGGCAAAGCTCTGCTCTTGGCCTGAGCTCTCCACCTCCCGCCGGAGCTCCGACTGCAGGTCGAAGGTGGCAGCCAAGCCGGATCTGGGTTTGTCCACGGTGGGCTGGTCACTACCGAAGGCCCCCCTGGAGGCCCCGCTGGAGGCTGAGCTAAAGGAGTTTCTGGTGAAGCTGCATGATTTCGTCTGATTTTGCACAGAATCCGACCCAGTGGCACCGATGACAAGCATTAAGAATAATCATATAGAAATTGGTCTATTGGTCTCATTTACTTATATAGGTCATATAGAAGCATCAGTATTACATCGAGACTGTCCTCACAGTAACTTTAGTATAACATTTGTGAAATAAAGCATTACACTTTAGGGAGAAAGAGCAGAGGCACCATTTCACACAGCAAATGGTGTATACTAAATGAATGTTGTTAAGGCCAAAATCTAACTGAACTGAAGAGTGTGTTGATAAATTGTTGTTTTAACAGTGTTCAAGGATAGATGTAGTTTGTAAAAAATACTGACTCATTTTTATGCATAAAACCTTCCCACAGTGGTTGAAGTTAGTTCTCTAATCATCAGTTGTAATGACGAGACAGCTGTGAGCCCTACAAACTATATTCGTTTTGCTTCGACACAAACTACAAGTAATAAGCGACAATACAAGACCATATGTGCATGTCACTGTACCGCTCATTATATCCACATTAACACAGTACAGTATGTGCAGCCTGACTACGCTGCATGGTGAATCCTTTAAACACCACCTTTGACTTTGAGGGGGGATTATCCTTTAATAAGGTTTAAGCCAAATATAAGAAGACTCTTTAATTAAGCAAATCATTTCAAGCCACGTGGCTGTGATGCTTTTCAATTAAATGTCATTGGAGTTTTATGTTCGCCGTCACATCAGCCTCCAACCTGGAATAAAGAGAAAATAAAGATAGTGTTCTGGTGCAGGTTACTGTACGTTAAAGACATCTTTTAATCTTTTTATTTTCAGTACAATAAACAGGTAGAAGGGCAGAACGTATTTGTCAACTAAGAGTAAATTATAAAACCAAAGTTGCATTTATAAAAATAAGCAATGTTAATTTCGTTGACAGCATAATCAGAATCAGAAATACATTATTGATAGATTGGGACGTTGCAGTGGTCCTTATATAAACATAAAGAACTGTAAGAAATATATAAATAAAGGAGTGTGTAACATGTAAATTATGTACATAATGCTACATATAACAATATATGTAGAGAAATTAAAGTAAATAATAAAAATAAGAATAAGAAATGAGAAGAAATATGTACAAATAGTTGCATTAAGACATGCAATATATAACATAAAACCACAATGCATGTAAATTAAATTAAAAGATGATGATAATAATGTAAAAATCTAATCTGGAGCACAAATCCACAGAAACTGCATTAAAAAAAAAAATACAATTCAACTTGTTTACAGAGGAATGCATTCCTAAATGAATGAATGAATAAGCATGCGGGAGCCTGTTTGTGGCTTTTTATTTCCTCTCATTGTTTCCTCTTGAGGAACAGAGGTTACAAAGCTAAATAAATCCCCTCAGGACCTTGACGGCGTTTGCCTTCCCACACATTAAAGATAATGGAATAATTCACTTGCCCTTGAGCCCCTCGCCGTGCGTCCATACAGAACTTCTTATTGGGTCGCCAGCAAATTGAATGAACCTCCTTTCCATAAAAAGGTAATGGACTCCCTCGGATAGCCCTCTAAATAACACGGACGGTAGGGGAGGTGAGATGAACCAATTTATTACCCGACTTTGAAGAAGGTGCGTACGGAGGGGAAGGTCACTCTCTCATTGATCACCGGTTCCCCTGTAGGGAAATGATAATTATGTGTACCAACATGGGCCGAGGTCACCTCCAGCCATCACCACGAAGGGTTAGAAATCCTCCAGGGAGGAAGTAGGGCTGTGTAGTGGAACATTATTGTTTTAACATAGATTGCAGTGTGTCATTGTTTGGTTTTATGGTGATGTGAAAGTCTTGGTTTGTGTCTCAAACAGGATTTATCGCGCTGACATGTTTTTCAAAGACTTGGTTTTAAATTAAAATGATGTGATAGCATGGTTGGAGAACGTGCCAAAATATTCTGCTCTAATTTATAAGAACAGAAAATATACATTTAAAATGTTAATATTGCCCTTTTACACAGAGACTTGTTCCATGTGATCTCTTCCATGTTGTGCAAGAAGGTCAAGACATTACAGTTTAAACTAGAAGCGTAAATTTAATTAAAAAATCTCAATATTGAAGTGAAAAGGGCTCCACGTTTGGCCAGTTTACAATGCAATAAGCATGTTTCTGTTCGTGCTCTGTGGGCGACAGTTGTGAGAGCCAATAAAATGAGTACTATGTAGAGGAGGGATTTCAAATGAACAATATGTCATGGAAGACCTGCGGTAAACATGTTTGTTATGCAAACCCAGTCTCACCATCCTAAATCATGATGTTGGGCTTAATTAATTGAGAGGCCAGATAGGTAGTAAACATTTCCATCTGGTATCTACCTCTGGCTGGTACCGCTTTAAGTGGGGAAAACCAGACCTAAACTTGTGACTGAAAATGTCCAAAGAGCTGAAAATAATTAATATTTTTATTTGCAATTAATCTGTAATTAATTTCTGGATTAATCAATGAATCATTTAGCCTATAAATTGTCAAAAGTAAATAGTTAAAAGTGTCCATTGCATTCTCCTAGAGCTCAGAGGATGTCAAGAAATGTCTTGTCAGTCTAAACCCAAAGATATTCAGCTTACTATCACATAAGACGAAGAAAAACAGCGAATGCATATGAAATATTCACAACTGAAAAGCTGAAAAAATTCTCATTATTATCAAACTAATCATTTCAGCGAATAATCAATTAATGGTTTCATTGTCAACTATTAAATTAATCGGCAACTATTTTGATAATCGATTAATAGTCTCTGATTACAGCTTCTTAAATGTGAATATGTTCTGGCTTCTTTACTCCTCTATGACAGTAAACTGAATATCTTTGAGTTGTGGACAAAACAAGACATTTGAGGACGTCATCTTGAGCTTTGGGAAACACTGATCGACATTTTTCACAATTTTCTGACATTTTATAGACCAAACAACTAATCGATTAATCAAAAAAATAATCAACAGATTAATCGACAATGAAAATAATTGTTAGTTGTAGGCTTAATTTCAAGCAAGGCTTTCCGTTTACTTACATAACCTAGATGCAGGCGATGACAAAATAACACTTTTACTTTCTAGATAGAGTGCAAAGAGAAGAGAAGTCAAAGGTGAAAACCCTTGTAGCTGATAGGGATGGATTTTTCTTGCGGCTTTTATGCAACATAGGGTCTAAAATCAGATCAAGTCTATCAGCCAGCCAGCAGCACCCACACTGATTAGCATCGAGGGGGGGAGGTGGGTGGAGGACGGGGAAGTCAGCGGGTGTCTTGATTGCTCTCTGTAGTCGTCACATTCTGCATGCCCTGCTCCATTTTTAACATGATTATTTTAGATGTGAATGCCAGGTTGCATAGCTAATGGAAAGTCTTCTCAAGAGCCAACAGTGATATGTCACGCTTGTAACCAACGCCTGCACACACTCCTACGCACATATACATATATATATACATACCTGCCCAGTCATGTGGCGTGGGCGGCATGGTAATACTTGTTCTATTAATGTCTGTCGGCAGCAAATAGTGTTGTTGTGTATGAGAAGTGGACACGATGGTGGTTATAAGAAGTAAAAAGCCATTTTTCAGCAGTGCGACGCAAAAATGCAGTGTGGGTGCAAATTTTCCGCATTGACAACTATGTGCACTAAGTCCGATGTGAAATATCCGCGTTGCCATGTTCCATTTTCACAACGAGTTTCCTCCTAAACAGTGCCAGTGTCCACTCCACACAACAAAGACCTATCCAGACAGAGAATATCTAAGGGGCTAACGTTAACTAGCCTACACAATACATCAAATAATCAGACCCCAAATGCGATGCTAACACTAGCGTTAGCTGTTGTGGCTAGCCTCGTTCCATGACCAACATATAACATTAGCAAGT